>JAVTVY010035182.1:0-13774 GCA_036873755.1 Hanleya hanleyi | reverse complement strand
AGAAGTATGATATTTGTATAGTCTAGGATGAGAAGTATGGTATTTGTATAGTCTAAGATGAGAAGTATGATATTTGTACCGTCTAGGATGAGAAGTATGATATCTGTATAGTCTAGGATGAGAAGTATGATATTTGTATAGTCTAGGATGAGGAGTGAGTGAATATGATTTAACGTCGCTTTCAACTATATTTCAGTCATGATGTTGGGTCCTAGTCGTTTTCACACCCGGGAACCACACGAGTGGGGTCCTATTCCTTAGCACACCTGGGAACCCCACAGGTGCCTCAGTCGCCTCTTACGACAAGCTCTCTGAGGAGCTGAGGCTTATTCTTACCATGACCTGCAGTGTGCACAACGGCATCCCAGGTCAATCCCCGGAAAGCCCATGGGGCCTAGGATGAGAAGTATAATATTTGTATAGTCTAGGATGAGAAGTATGATATTTGTATAGTCTAGGATGAGAAGTATAATATTTGTATAGTCTAGGATGAGAAGTATGATATTTGTATAGTCTAGGATGAGAAGTAGGATATTTGTATCATCTAGCTAGGATGACATTTGTATAGTCTAGGATGATAAGTATGATATTGGTATCATCTAGCTAGGATGACATTTGTACAGTCTAGAATGAGAAGTATGATATTTGTATCATCTAGCTAGGATGACATTTGTACAGTCTAGGATAAAAAGTATGATATTTGTATCATCTAGCTAGGATGACATTTGTACAGTCTAGGAGGAGAAGTATGATATTTGTATCATCTAGCTAGGATGACATTTGTACAGTCTAGGATGAGAAGTATGATATTTGTATATGATATTTGTATAGTCCAGGATAAGAAGTATGATATTTTTTTAGTCTAGGATGAGAGGTATGATACTGTATAGTCTAGGGTGAGAATTATGATATTTGTATAGTCCAGGATGATTAGAATGATATTTGTATAGTCCAGGATGAGAAGTATGATATTTGCCAGGGCTAGGATTAGAATTATGGTCTTTCTTTGGTGTGGAGTGAGAATTATGCTATTTGTATAATCTAGGATGAGAAGTATGATATTTCTAGCGTCTGGGTTGAGAAATATGATATATGTATAGGTCTAGGATGAGAAGGTTTGGAATGGGATTTGTATAGTCGGAGATGAGAAGTATGATACAATGTCTCGATTCATGGCAAGAATGCAAAATTTGTGTAATTTAATTAGAACCACAGCTAACACAGCTTTACAATGCAAATGTAATACACTCAATA
The DNA here is from genome assembly GCA_036873755.1 of Hanleya hanleyi. Taxonomy (NCBI): domain Eukaryota; kingdom Metazoa; phylum Mollusca; class Polyplacophora; order Lepidopleurida; family Hanleyidae; genus Hanleya; species Hanleya hanleyi. The sequence continues at coordinate 12,520 of JAVTVY010035182.1, read as the reverse complement.
CAGAATTTAACATTGAGTCGACCAGTAAAGGCCTTCATTGTGTAACAAAATCTACTGGGGTCAGCATTCTATTCACATAAAATGTGAAAATCTATCCCACAGGGGTCAAAATTAACACCTGTATTGGACAGGTACTTTTTACTCTAGGCAGGTAATACAAAAAGTTACCTGTAACCAAAAAAAAAAGAAGAAGATTCATGGTTAATTTATATTTGCTCGGAAACCTTCAAACTAAATACAGGAAACTGCAAACAGTTTAATTAATGCATTATTAATTAATCACAAATTAAACTAAGACTTCTGTGTACTGCAAGATTTCTTTTCCATATTTATGCAACAATACAAATCAAAAGCAACATTATTTTTTCATATCGGTGGTGCATTCAGGCTGCTGTTGGGAGGAGACAGGTTCGAAATCCTTCTTACCCGTCACCCGAGACCTGTTTGTTTTTAAACATTTCAACCCCTGTTCATATAAATATCAACCTCAAATCTGCCAAGTAAAGACCTTCAGCTAAAACACTGTGGAACTGCCAGCACTTGAGTCAAATATAGAACTCCGGACTTCTTGGGAAGCCCTCCATATAACACATACAGCATACTGCAGGCACTATTCACTATCAACCTTTAGATGGCCATAAAAGGCCTTCGTGTAACACAGAAGGCCTGCCAGCATTCTATTCTCAAATTATACCTCCACACTGCTACTGGAAATGCCTTCATGTAACAACACATCTGCCAGGCCAGACCATGTAACAAGTCAATTATTCTCCGTACATGTCCTATGTCAATGATCATATAAAATAAACAAGTCTATAAATAACCGGTCTCAGTAATTTTTTTTTTTTTTTTTTTTTTTTAAATAAAGATTAGTTCCATTTTATTACATTGTATACTGTGACTCCAGTATTTGTCACCAATATATTGATAAACCTACATACACTTGCTGGGTCTCGCAGTTTGAAGTTTTATCAACAATTACCAATGATGGTCATGTGAAACAATCAATTTCTAAAAGCTGTCAAAGTCAAAATTGACAGGGACAAATTCTATAAACTTAGCAAATTCACTGAGTGGTAAGTCATAAATAATATTAAAAAAAAAAAACATATGTAAGTGATTTGGGTAAAGTACATGCAACATGCAATTCATCATCAAAATGATTGCAATTACAATTAATGAATGTCAATAAACAGTTAATAAACAATAGCATCCTCATTAAACTACATGAGCAATCTAGCGACCTGATCATCAAGCAGCAGTAAATTCTTAATGAAGGAAGACATGCTTACACCAGGCCTCTACTGTATCAACGGATTGGAGGAATACTTTCTGCAACATCTGTGACACTTCAAAATATTATTTGGATATTAAAAAAAAAAAAAAAAAAAAATGCCAAAGCTCTATGCAAACATGCCAAAGCTCTATATGTATAATAATAGTGAAGTAACTTGATGACAAAATAGTCGTTAAATATGATCACTTCTACATTCCCATCATTATAAGCCTCAAAGCTAAGTAATGATGAAGGGGCATAGACCTTTTCCCAATATAAAGTTGGAAAAATTAATTAAAATATAACTGACGCTATACGGTAATTCCAATTCCTCTAATAAATCGATTGCCCTATCGGAGATCGATCAACGATTTTTGGAGAAAAATACGATCGGAAGTTGTAATAAGTCAATCACTCCCGATTTTTGGTAGATCCCATTTGTAATAAAAATGTTATCACACGCATGCGTTGACCAGGGATTTATTAGTCCTGAGTTTTACTACCGTAACGGTGGTATGAATATTGAATATTTTTAAAACTGATCGTCAAAAAAGTAAAAAGTATATGATTTAGAAGGTAAATAATAAACATTTCCACAAAACTCAATTCCAAAGCATTGTTGTTATTGTCAACGATGTCAATGTAATCCTGACAGAGTTAAAATAAAATTTATGGTCGTGCTTCGGCAAGCATCAATCAGACCTCTGCATTCCATGTCTTCTCACACGGTTTCGAGATGGGCAGATAATATTGAAATTCTGAGAATATTTCAACCGACGGACATTCATTGCAGAGCCGATCAACTAGACCAAGAACCTTAGTGCACATGTTTATAGATGAATAAGTAAAAGAAGGTTCTCGAGTGTTGGCACTATCGGCTTGGTGCTGGCAGTAGCAAATTGCCACTTTTCATCTACCGCCAAAGAGTTCCAGTGTTCTCAAATTGTTTATTTTACTTTACAAACATCACAAACTGGATCTGGAGAATTTTTTTTGGTAGGTCCATCATGTACGATACCGTCAACCGGTTACAGTATGCGTGCAATACACTTAGTCCTTTTCAATACTTGGTTGAATGATTCCCCACATGTAGTCCCATGTTGTAAGGGATTGACGTATCATACATGAAGGATAGATCTTTTTTTTTATCAATAAATCGTCTGCGTGATAGAATTTGAAACAATTGCAGTTTCAGAAACTGGACCCTTGCTGCTTCATTCTCTGGTATGAATTTGCTGTTTTACCCGATTTGCAATAAATTGATCATCCCTCTGTTTTACCACCTCAAATATCACTTCCGGTGATCGATTTATTAGAGGAAATACCCTAATGTGATCAGTAGAGCATGAATGAACTATATGGTACGATACAGGGACTGTGATCATGATAAACCAGTTATCTTTGTAGGCCATACACAAAGTGACCAATTAGAAAAATCCCCAATACATGTAGTTCCACTGCTAGCTGTCATGCCTGTGCTGGGAGACTTCACGTATTTTATTAAAATAACATAATAAATGGCAAGTCGCCTGGTGTTCTACACAAATAACAGTAGCTGTGCAAACTATGAGACGTAAACCCTCCAGTAATACTTAAGTGTCAACTTTTACCAATATCTATGACGGTGCAGCGGTGATGGCCAACATTTTGGCAGTGCATGCTGAAACTTCACAACACTGAAAACAGTGTACGATAACAATAACTACCACTTCTGGTAAAATACACTGAAACTAACATTTAATGATAGCAGTATCAAATGTAGAATACTAAGACTATAAAATTAAACCCTTGCATATACGGGCCAAAAAAAATAAAAAATAATAATGACTTTTTTTTTTTAACTATTTTTTTTTTTTTTTCACACAAACCAAGTATATATCCATCATTTTCAGACGAACAGATGCAGTTTAATGCATGAAACAAACAATGCTCTTTGAGTTAAGGTACTCGTACAATAACATCCCAAGTTTAAAAAAAAATGGGTGTATTTATAAAAGGCAAAAAGCTATTGCTGGTAAAAATAACCAATTCTGTTAATGTAGAAACTACATAAAAACTAACACATTTAGCAATTTATGCCATGTTTCCAACTGTCAGGTATTCCTTACATTTATCATAGGTGGGTTGGTTCTATCACTAACAACTGACTTCCACTCAGTGGATGGAACAAGCATTTAGCAGATACATTGTGGGTAATACTGGTCGAATCACATGTACTAATCGCCTCAAACAAAGTTCACACACAATCAACAACATGTCTATTACAGCAGAATTCCCCTCCCTATAAAGCAACGTTAGAACCATCACAGTATCATAGGAGATCTTCCCATCTACATGGCTACCGATCGTTTCATTCGAATATTTGGAAATAATTTGGCAAATATCATTGGCTTGAGAAAAAAAAATTGAAGATCCAACCAATCAGGAAATTTCTGAAATGGTTCTCCAATCTCATCATTTGCAGTGATTTATTGAGACAAATAGCAAAATATAGATCATATTGAGATCGAAATAGAAAAATGTAGAAAAAAGATTTAAATAAGCACTGGTATGATGCAGACATTTTTATAAATATAAAATTATTGGATAGAACTTTAGCTACCTTGAAGGGTCATGGGGCAACAAATAAGTATAATAAAGTACAAAATGTCTCCTCAAAGGAAAGAACGAAATACCTGGTAAGACGTGAAAAATATATATCTTCCGCTGTGAAAATGCTTTGGTGAGTCCGTGTGGATAAATAATGTCCGACACTTGTCAGTTGTCTTAGTGCCACTTTGATAAGGGGTAAGATTAATATAATATTGTTGTGTCACAGTTCTCTAAACATGACTTTTTCACCGTAAAATATTTGACTGAAATTAATTTTAAAAATGCTGGCAGGTGATGTTTAAATCAAGGGAGATAACTCCAGGAGTACAAAATGTGGCAGTTTTCAGGACAGTTTAAGAAGCTAAATAAAAAGTTGAGAATGCAGCAGAAAAAAAATTCTCTGAAATAAGCTGAAAATACCTAACCCTCAAAATACTGTTATTTGTTTTTAACTTTCGGACAAGAGTCAAGGGTTTAGAAATAAAAGTAGCAAGGAAAAAAGATAAAAAGCTGAAATTTCTCCTATCTGTTAAAAGGGAAAATTGGCAATTTTTTCTTAAATTCAGCATTGAGTATTAGACATAGGGATCAAATGACAACATAACAGTGTTTGGCAGTTCAAGGAATTACAAATAAAGAAAACAACTGTAAATGTAAAATAACACGAAATCGCACATGTGGGAGTATTTAGGCAAAACCTGTTACTGGTGACATGGTGCTTACATGTAACTACAATGTTTTAGTATAAGTGAGTGAGTGAGTGAATAGAATTTAACGTCGCTTTCAACAATATTTCAGCTATATCACGACGAACCAACTAAGCACCACCCAGCCCAGTTTTAATATAAAAGACAAGCCTATCACCATAACATCCATTCTCCTGCCATCAGATTGTGTACCTCCTACTGACAGATATACCCTCTGATTGCACTGGGGTTGAAAATGTGGCGTGCAGTTTTTGTGCGCATGCCTCTTGGCCAATCACGATCGTCCGCTTGTAAACAGAGGAAATGTGCTCAGCATGTTACAGCTAAACAAGATGTTGTATCGTGTGTTCTTGTGTAAGAATTTAGCATAAAACTTGTTGATTCCTTCACAAGATATGCTGGATGCCTTTCTCATCTCTCTCATATTCAGATACATGCTCCCAGAGTCGATCAAAATCGACAGAGACCGAATGCGGATGCGCACCACTTATTTCTGCACAATGCAGTCGGAGGGTGTTCCACCGACAGTTTAGAAGGATACAATCTCTGACAATGGGAAAATGCATAACATCTTACATAAGGATATACAATGCATAAATATAAGGCCATGAAAAATTAATTAACTGTTTCTCAAATACGTTGCTTTTTAAAGCAAATGGAGTGGACAGTGGTTTTTATTCTGTATTTGCTCGGTGGTGCAGGCCGATTTTTTTTTCTCCATATTTGTCAGAGAACTTAATTAGAGATATGCAGTTTAATTTTAAAGACCCAGACATCTGACAGGTATTTACCAGGAGTTAGTTACGAGTTATAAAATGAAACATATTCAGCAGGCGTTTCAGACTGCGATGCCGCGGGTTATTTAATTTCTTTGATGAATATGTCAATAAAAAAAGTTGGGCCGAGGTAGAAACATCGGTGCAGCAGTATTTGAGAAACACTAAATTAACTTTTTATGGCCTTACTCAATGACCAAGAGGATTCCATGCCCCTTAGCTTCGTTTCAAGAATGTGGAAATGAGCTCACTAAAAGTAAAGAATGAGAATTTCTACAATTGGCGGACATCACTCCTATCTCTACAAATTTCTTGGCGGTCTGTTATTTTCGAATACATGCACACAGAACACATGTAAGAGAAAGGTGACAACAAGCGTTCTGAGAACCCCAACATCTCGCCTTGCGGTGTCATCCGCCGAAGGTGCAGCAGTATCGAAAGCATACATGTAGAGCAAACAATAACGTCTGGAATAGGTGATGTAGTACAGACAATAATGTCTGGAATAGATTATCTGGTACAGACAATAACATCAGTCCCATGTGGGATTACTGGCATATAAGTTAATCCCATGTAGCTAGGATGGATAGGTCAGTGCCGTCGGATTACTGGTGCATAGGGCAGTCCAGTGTGAGATTACTGCTGGATAGGATAGTCCCATTTGAGATTACTGCTGGATAGGCCAGTCCTGTGTAGGATTACTGCTGGATGGACCAGTCCTGTGTGTTATTACTGATGGATAGACCAGTCCCCTGTGGGATTACTGCTGGATAGTCCAGTCTCAAGTGGGATTACTGCTGGATAGTCCAGTCTCAAGTGGGATTACTGCTGGATAGGCCAGTCTTGTCTGGGATTACTGCCGGATAGATGAGTCTCGTATGGGATTAATGCTGGAAAGGACAGTCCCGTGCTGGATAGGCCAGTATTGTCTGGGATTACTGCTGCATAGGCAGTCCAGTGTGGGATTACTGCTGCATACGGCAATTCTGTGTGAGATTACGGCTGGAGAGGCCAGTCCCATATGGGATTACTGTTAGATAGGCTAAACCTGTGTGGGATTACAGTGCGATAGGTCAGTCCCATGTAGGATTATGGCTGGATAGGTCAGTGCCATGTGCGATTACTGCTGCATATTGTAGTCCAGTGTCATTACTTCTGGATAGGTCAGTCCCGTGTGAGATTACTGCTGCATAGGCCAGTCCCGTGTGAAAAGGCCAGTCCCATGTGGGATTACTGCTGGATAGGCCAGTCCGGTGTGGGATTACTGCTGGATAGGTCAGTCCTCTGTGGCATACTGCTGGATAGGCCAGTGCCATTTTGGATTACTGCTGGATAGGTCAGTCCTGTGTGAGATTACTGCTGGATAGGCCAGTCTCAAATGTGATTACTGCTGGATAGACCAGTCCGGTGTGGGATTACTGCTGGATAGTTGAGTTCCGTATGGGATTACTGCTGGATAGGTCAGTCCCGTGTGGCATTACTGCTGGACAGGCCAGCGCCATTAGAGATTACTGCTGGATAGGTCAGTCCCGTGTGGGATTAGTGTGGGAGAGCAGTGATCTAGGAAAACATGAAACATGTCCACCAAGTTTTATAATCATCCCACGAAAGGTTCAACAAACTTTCTATGTACAGATCTACATGTAAATTTTTGCCCAACCAAACCCTTATCAATGGAAACGTACAAAAGTCTAAACTGCAATAATTAGGACAAAAATTCATATTTAATGTCATATTTCTTGAATAGCACATGCACATCCTCCAATCACATTGAACTTGGGTAGCAAGTGTCAAACTCATCAGAAAAGTTTCCATATACAGGTGTACATGTATATACATGTACATTATCATTGGCAGATTACTTAGACAAAACTCTCAAAATTTGAACAAAAATTAATATTTCATCTCCTAAATAGCACAGGTACATCCTCTAATCATAAGAAACATGTGTACCAAGTTTCATAATCATTCAGTGACAGCTGACAACTGCAGCAAACTGTGGTGTACAGATGTACATGTGTACTTAAGCTAAACGCAAATCATTTGCCATAATTTGGAGAACAATTAATATTTCATCTCAAAAATAGCACAGGCACATCCTCTAATCATAAGAAACATGTGTACCAAGTTTCGTAATCATCCAATGAGAGCTGACAATTGAAGAAAACTTACCCATGTACATGTATATGTATGTTGAGGTCTACATGTACAATTTACCTAAACAGAAAACTCATTCATTTGCCATAATTTGGAGAAAAATTAATATTTCTTCTCAAAAATAGCACAGGTACATCCTCTAATCATAAGAAACATGTGTACCAAGTTTCATAATCATCCAATGACAGCTGACAACTGCAACAAACTTTCTAAGTACGGATGTACATGTGCACTTCAGCTAAACGCAAAACTTATTCATATGAGTTTTAACATTGGAGCACCCCAAAGGTAGTACCCCCAGGTAGCATACCCACCCCCAATATTTTTTTTTATTTTTTTAATATATTTTCTAATTTTTCTAGAATTTTTCTTAACTTGCTAAACCAAAAACCTTATCATTTCCAGGCAGGGGACACCGACACCGACGACGACATCCTCTTTCCCCCCTCACAATATCTCCCCTTTACTTCGTAAGGCGAGATAATAAAACCATAACCTGGAAGCGGATACATGTATGGCAGACACTACATGTACTTATAATTTACATGTTCTTGTATAGCTAAGAGAATGGTTTTACCACATTGTATAACAGAATATGTGTCGAGTCAAACTTCGTTCACTCCCGTTCAAATAACATCGGTGGAAAATGCAGGCTAAAAAGGCCCTAAGTACAAATAACAATCACATAGCTTTGGAAATTTGTTAGAAATAATTGAGAAAATAAAGTAGGGTCAGTCTAGAAGGAAGAATTCTTCATCCAGATGCGTCCCTCTTCTGTCTTCTTTTGGTTTCGTTTCGCTCGAAAACTGATCCAACGGAAAGGTTTCTGAGCGGGTTCTGTTGAAAGAAAATACAACATAACAGAATGATACATAAGAATGATACAGAATACATGTGCTTTCCATCATTGAACTAAAATACAAAATAAAAAGAACGTATTACCCTGCTCAACTAACTGAACTTTCAATGCAGGTTTGAATTCTAATCAGTGTTAAAATATTTTGTCTCGCATGAAAAATTCACACAACAAAGGAGGAGAACAAGAGTTTCTAGGTATAACCGAGTCTAAATGGGGGGCATTTCAGTAACACAAAGCCTAACATGAAAGATCACCCTAAAACTCAAGAGCAGAATTTTAGGGTACCAGTTATCCAAGTAAATACAAAATTCCCCCAAGTTAAGCAGGACCTGAAAATAATTTCTGTACACAATATACATGAGTGAGTATGATTTAATGTTTTAAAAAAAAAATTCAGTCGCATCACGTCGACGGTGCCTACATGTGCCAGAACACGAGAGTGTCCACAGTTCCTATTATCCTGGACACTGATCAGTGAAAACAAGAACCGGTGTGCCCAACGTGATATGCTGTACTAAAAAAATATACCCAAGTCTACTCTCAGCTCTATCAAACACAAACTGGGTTATACTTCCAATCAAGTTAGGATTTAACTCATTATCTGAATCATCATTACAACTAGCTATCTGTTAGGTTAAATCACCTGCGCTGGACAGTTGGCATCAGACTACAATTAATCACTTCCGGGTCAGTAGCCACGACCTACATTGTTTAGAAATTTGAGAGCAGATCTTTATGGATTTTATGAGCTGCGATTTTTCAGCATTTCTGATATTTCAACTTGCAGATGAGGCTTCAAACTGTACTTCCTGGTGTTGATTTGGGCCATTTTGGGAAAAGCATGGTGGATGGAGACATGATCAGTGAAGGGTGAGAAGGCTCCCTGTTTACAAATTGAATGACATTCTGTAGCACCAATCAGCTGTCAGTGGCGGCAATTTGAAATTTCCATGGTCAACATCTGTCAAGACTCCCACTGGTAATGTCCCACAAGGTAAATATTGACATGCCAGGTGGATTTATGCATTGTGAATTTTCTGGATTTTTGCTGATTTTTAACGCTAATACATAACAAGTAACGAAATTAATAGTAGACTGGTGCCAGTTTTCTGCCCTCCCAAGATTGATAGAAAAGGGGAGGCAATCCAATTAATCAAAACAGCCATATTTGTTATTCCAAATGATCTCCCCTTAACCATGAGCTTGAGCTTACATTACCATTGACCGTAACACTGCCCTTTTTTTTGGTACGTCATACATATTTTCAATACCAAAAGTTTCGTCCATGTTCTGCTAAAGAATCGCGTATTTTGTAGCCTGATTTTGTTGTTCCATGACACTTTGAGCTCCAAGTTGAAGGAGCGTCATTTTTCCCCCAGTCACATCAGAGCTCAATGAGTGTTTTCTTTTTTCCCTACTGGTATATGTTCTACATGATAGGTAAATTACCTATTTAACCGAATTATCTACAAATAATGATTATCTAGACGATGTATGGATTAAAGGTAGGAATAATTGATGATACACAGGTGGTCAAATCTTACTTGAATACTCCATGGTTCGGCCAGTATATGTGTTTATCCCCAAAACTGAACGTTTCATCCCCGATCAGCTGTTTGGCCCAGTAAAGGTTATTGTACGGAGGCTCTGTACCGCCTAACTCAGCTGGCAAAATCTCTTTGTGTATATGACCATGAAGGGTGGCTACGTTGATCCCATGCATCAATATCTGACAAACGTTGTAAAAGAAAATTAAGAAAATGTTAGAAAAATGAACTTGGACAGAATATGAAATTGGTCCTCATAAGGACTCAGAAACTACAATAACATCAGAACTAATTTGAACTTATATTTAAATTAATTCTCTCTCTCTCTCAGTCTTAAATCATGAAAACATTCCTGGAAAAACTCAGTTATATTCAAATAATGAAAATCCAGGAGAGCTGATAGTGAAACGACAGGAGAGGTTTGTTCTGACAGTGAAAGTCGAGGAGCAGTTATGTTCTGATAGTGAAAGTCGAGGAGAGTTATGTTCTGATAGTGAAACTTGAGGAGAGTTATGTTCTGATAGTGAAACTTGAGGAGAGTTATGTTCTGATAGTGAAATTCTAGGAGAGTTATTTTCTGATAGTGAAAGTCGAGGAGAGTTACGAGTGAAAGTCGAGGAGAGTTATGTTCTGATAGTGAAAGTCGAGGAGAGTTATGTTCTGATAGTGAAAGTCGAGGAGAGTTATGTTCTGATAGTGAAACTTGAGAGTTATGTTCTGATAGTGAAATTCTAGGAGAGTTATGTTCTGATAGTGAAAGTCGAGGAGAGTTATGTTCTGATAGTGAAAGTCGAGGAGAGTTATGTTCTGATAGAGAAAGTTGAGGAAAGTTATGTTCTGATAGTGAAACTTGAGGAGAGTTATGTTCTGATAGTGAAATTCTAGGAGAGTTATTTTCTGATAGTGAAAGTCGAGGAGAGTTACGAGTGAAAGTCGAGGAGAGTTATGTTCTGATAGTGAAAGTCGAGGAGAGTTATGTTCTGATAGTGAAAGTCGAGGAGAGTTATGTTCTGATAGTGAAACTTGAGAGTTATGTTCTGATAGTGAAATTCTAGGAGAGTTATGTTCTGATAGTGAAAGTCGAGGAGAGTTATGTTCTGATAGTGAAAGTCGAGGAGAGTTATGTTCTGATAGAGAAAGTTGAGGAAAGTTATGTTCTGATAGTGAAACTTGAGGAGAGTTATGTTCTGATAGTGAAATTCTAGGAGAGTTATTTTCTGATAGTGAAAGTCGAGGAGAGTTACGAGTGAAAGTCGAGGAGAGTTATGTTCTGATAGTGAAAGTCGAGGAGAGTTATGTTCTGATAGTGAAAGTCGAGGAGAGTTATGTTCTGATAGTGAAACTTGAGAGTTATGTTCTGATAGTGAAATTCTAGGAGAGTTATGTTCTGATAGTGAAAGTTGAGAGTTACGTTTTGAAGTATAACTCAAGAAGAGTTATGTTCTGAAAGTATAACAAGGAGCATTATGTTCTGAAACAAAACTCCAGGAGAGTTATTTTCTGATAGTGAACCCCCGGGAGAGCTGTGTTCTGAAAGATAACTCCATGAGAGTTCTGATAGAGAAACTCCCGTGGAGTTTTTCCGGAAGTATAAATCCGTGTGGTGTACCAAAAGCTAATATCTGTGGGAAAAACAGGTTCAGGATCACACCATTTTGACCAGGAGCAATAGAAAATATGTTTGGTCTAAGATAGAGCACTTGTACATGAAGACTATACTATATGTATGAGAGAGCCAGACTGATATGATGAAACCAGTGTAAAGAGATCAGATTATAGCACAGGTTTTAACAGAGTTCTGGTTTATCAAGCTTCCAAATACTTCAAATTAAAGCATTTGGAGCCTGGATAATGCCATTCTTCAGAGGTTGATCAGTTCAACCAGGTGTCAGTATTCACAAGCTTCACTGCATAGGTATTGTACAGCAATGAGAAGTAAAAGGAGAGGCGGCGTTCAGGACCAGTGTACAGATGATGGGGAGGGTGAATACTGTCTTCATATGTTCATGGTACCTTGTCTTTGTTCTTCTCCTTCAAGAAAGGTTTTATCATTTTGAAGACCGCCTCTATGTACCAGGGTTGGTTCACAAAATGGATCGCTCCAAACCGGGCAGGAAAACAGTCCTGATTAAAAAACATACATGTAATTTTAGTCAGGATAACAAAACATCAACTGAAACTTTTACAAACATCTCAGAGTATATCATGGCTCACTCAGTCAAAGTGTCCACGGGAATGCATATGCCCCGCCAAATACGCAATCAATATGAATTGCAGCATTTTACTGGATACTCGGTTTCCAAATGATAATCAAGTTCTTATTTATTACATTTGAGTACATGTTTAGTGACCTTGATTTTTCGCATCAACAATCAACAGGTTAGGGTGATCCCACTCTCTGAAATGGAGGTAAAAAAGGTCCTTTTTGCTCAATAACTTTGATTCCTTCTTAACCAATGCTTCAAAACTTCAGGCACATTAATCTATCTATTGCTCTGTGTCCTAAAATTAATTTGCTTTCTCAAGATGCAGTCAATGTTGTTTCAACCGTGTAACAGATATTTAGCCTATTATCATGCAAATTAGATATACGACAATTTTTTTTT
>JAVTVY010035181.1:0-145992 GCA_036873755.1 Hanleya hanleyi | reverse complement strand
AAATTTGACCTTGGGAAGTTTGATTTATTGAGCATCAAAGTAGAAAAAATTCAAATTTCCCTATGTATTCAGTGTTATGGCTTTTAAGTGTTATACATGCATTTTTTTAACGAGTATGGTGACCCCCTATTTTTTTTCATGGATCATCTTCTCCTAACCTGATGAAAAAATCCTGAAATTTAAAAAAATTTCAACCTCTAGAAATGAACGTCCTCTACTCCCTTAAAGTGTAACTGTGGTACTTTTACAACTTTCTGTCATATCCAAGTTAATCTTCCAAATTATAAAATTTATACCTGTTTTCTTGTTTTATGACATTAATTTTAACAATTTCAGTGTTATTCATGTTATTATAGTGCACAGCGCCACAAGCATGTCGGAACTTGTGACGTTATTATCGAACGATAAACCACGTGACAGACGGTGCAGGACGCTCGAAATATTACGTTGCTCACGTCATCTCTGACGTCAAAAGAGGCAGCGCAAATTTCTCTCCCACTGTAGGAATCTGCCCTTGAATCCTCCCAGATAGTATACGAGTGAAATGTTGGGGGGAAAACTTCACTGCGTTTTGTTATTCACAGCATTATCTTGAATATGTCATAAACGTACACAAGTGCCTCGGTTGCCCTTCCAGTCAAGACAAACAAGGATACGAACAACTGAATCCTAATTAATCAGAGGAAACGAAATATACAACAGATTGCCAGGCGTTCGATCAAATATTGGTTTATTCGGAAAGGTCATCAGGCCACAAAGTCTGTTTGGAAAGCCTACGTACTGTCATTATTCTGCTTTGCCAGGCGACCATGTATTATAACTATCATACATAAACCCGAAATTTACTGTAATATGAAGGCAGTTATACGCGTAATGAACGTGGATTTCAGTTATACACGTAATGAACGTGATAACTCCATCCTTCATTTCCTGTTTAACTTTGGCAATTTGCTTTTATCTAAAGATATATCATGACATGCTTTCGATACGGTCTCACCTTAATTATCCTAGAATTCCCAAATGTGTACCAGGTCATGAAAGGGTTCTATTTTAACTACGGTGCCCATCCGTTCGAGGTTGACTAGTTTCGCGATAAATAACAGTGTAGGTGTATCGAAGAAAATCCCACGTGGAGTTTCAAACCAGAGCAAGGTCAGAGCTTCCGTTTGAAGTTACGCAAGTATCAATTCATCAGGAGTACTGACACGACCATCTTGTTAATCCAGGCTGAACCATTGGTTGCTCTTCCGATCTGGGGTTGTCGAATTATAGTGGTTGTTTTCGAAATGTTTCGAAGAGCTATTATGAAACATATACAATACCCTGGCACTTTCTCATCGTATATGATTTAGAAGAATATGCCGTAATTGTGTACATTGATGCTGGGTCGATTTCCCCTTGAATTTATGTATTGATAATCTGACATGTCAGAATACATTCATCTCTCCGCTGTATCTTGTTTGGTTATAAGCCATTCATAATTCAGCCGTCGTCCAATAAAGAATATCCGCGTCCATAATCCAAAGACCTATTCCATATTCCATATAACAGTATTAGCATCAAACTCAAAAAGACAATCATAGTATACATAAACATAGGCTAGTTTCCTGCCAGAGAAAAGCGGTCAACAGTTTTCAATGATGCCGACAAGTCATCATGAAGTTTCAAAAATATAAACTCCGTATCGCTGATCAGTATTCTTAATCCATAATAATCGTTGTAAAGTCGTTATCTAGAGAATGATGTATCCCAGTCACGCTTTGATTGTAACTGCTCATATGAGCACAGTGATGATCTTGAAGTACATGGGTTCATACTAGCCCCGAGTTAAGCGGAATTATACACAAATTACGAAACGTAACGCCATAGATCTTGCACGCTACGCTCGTATTTTGTTATCAGCATGCGATATGTATCGCCAAATTTGAGAAACTTTGAGTGGAGGCGCTTGGTGAATAGCCCTGTTTTATAAGTTTCTGCAACAATGTTTTGTGAAGTTGATTAAATTCGTCACATTTAACACCGGCTGTGAGAGGGGATCACATAGGCTATATATATATATATATATACACTGGTTTATCGACGCACCAGCTGCTAAGTTACCATATCGCTCAATTAAATACCTTCTCATGGCTTGGCGAAATTTTTGAAGCAGTGGAACTGTCCGATAAAATATCTGATTTCCCATTCGACCTAAGATTCCCAGCTGACTATCAATTTCTATGTTGGCATGGATATAGCGTATGGAGGTAGATGAGTCATTGACCAGTGAAGCAAAATGGACGAAGTTATCCCTAGCCCATTGGAATTTTGTAAGGTTTCTTTGGAATAGATAACAAAAAACGAAATGGTACCATATGGCGACATTCTGAACTGACTTCGTGTTCAACGATCTGTTTCCTAGGATATTCTTCTTTACTCAAATACAGCCCACTATCAACCAACCTGATCAACTTGAACAATTGAATGACTTCATAAGTTGGAAAAAAACAATTATGTTCTCATATAATACTATGTAAAACCAATACGGGTCAACGGGCTGAGGGTAATTCATGCTACACAAGCTACAGGCATGAGGCGCTCCAGCAACGTTTCTTTCGGTGCTGTTGGTATTTGTCCTGGAATACTGATTGAAGAAATGGTTTAAATTATATGGGAAACGACCCCATATTAACTTGATCAAGTTCGGACGGAAGGCAATACATAAATACCACTGGAAGTACAAATTACCAACACCAGGAGGATACGCCTGCAGTTTGCCGGGTTATGTCTCTTAAATATCAATCCTTAAACTATTGCGAGAATCAGACTACTGATAAAATAACACTAACTTTAAAGCGTAAAGCGCTACACCTGACTTTGGAGAAAAAGCGATATTGTCCATCATTTATGCGGAATGCTGAAAAGATAAAAGCACAAGAAGAAAGGTTTATTCCTGGAGTCGGGTCCATGAAATAATATCACACTTTATCATACACGTCTATAATTTCCCCTACTATTTTCCATATAATCGCAAGTGCCCAATATTTATTATATATTATTGGACAATTGGACTTCATATTTGGCAGTAGCTTGCGGAACTACTTTTTGTTTACAGATTTTGCAGACAATCGGTGTTGAAACAACATCACGACAACGGCATGATCAGGGCCCAAATTGTAAAGGAATTATTTTACATAAATTTCCCATGAATTTGGGGGGCCTTCGTACATGTAGTAAACATTTCCCACTACATAAAATGTATGGTAAATACTGTGCGTAATGTTAAGCGTCTGAAGGTACATGGACATTAATCTCATTGAGAAGGAATCAGTCTTTCCATTCGCAAGTCTTATTTGTCCTATTCTATCAGTTCGTTTGAGCTGACCGTTATGTGTTTTTATTTTAACTTTGTGTTTGCAAGTACCATTCTTGGCCTCCTTTGTATATCAGCTTGTATGGGGTCGCAGCCGCACTGGGGGACCTAATAGCGCGACAAAGACGGTTCTGAATAACGGCCTCACTCGCAGGCACCGTAGAAAGTAATTCTTGCTCCCAATCAAAAGGTTTCCAGACTGATTA
Organism: Hanleya hanleyi; assembly: GCA_036873755.1. NCBI lineage: Eukaryota > Metazoa > Mollusca > Polyplacophora > Lepidopleurida > Hanleyidae > Hanleya > Hanleya hanleyi. The sequence continues at coordinate 142,431 of JAVTVY010035181.1, read as the reverse complement.
ACCGGTCAAAAGTAGCATGGGTTCAACATTGCCGGCCAGTTTTTGATGGTATTAAGCGCCCACGTTCGCTGAATGGACGAAATGCATCGACCCGTCCTCTTTCCACCAAGCTCTTGGCTGTTGGACGATTGCACTATCTCTCCAGCCAGCCAAACCACGATCAATGGAGGCCTTTGTCGAGAGTGACAAGCGCTACAAAAGCCAAATTTGACTTCGTCGCGCGTAAATGAATGATTATTATGTCTAGGTATTTTCATCGTGTTCCTTAAGCTCTGGAAACGGGAAATGAATGATGGCAGAGAAGCCTCCTGGTCGCTCGTATTGACAACAGGTCGTCACTTTGACACAACATTGACGTTTTCACGAGGAGGTTTACTTTTGTGATTTTGAGACAAATTAAGACACGCCGGGCAAGAAGTAATCCCTTTATTGAAAAGGGTTTACCACTTTGTACGAGGTAAATCCTTCGAAGTACGGTTTCTCTATCGAATATTCGCTCGTGTTATTTATTATTGATAACGGGAATAATGGCTGAGGCTACCGGTGATTAAACTGTTTCACGCTAGTATTTGAGAATTTTTGTAAGCTAACAAAATGATATTCCAGATTCTTAAACAACATGTTGTGACAATTCTAGGCGTAGTTGTTTAGTCTCCATAAGAAAGCGTCCTGGAATAAAATCTTGCAATGATGATATTGCAATGACGAACTTTGCTCGCTGGAATTCGCTACCCACATCCAGATGATTCCAGCAATAGTTCGAACTATCATCAATTGCTAAATTGGATTATTCATGAAACGATGTCATCTGTTCGCAGACAGCCATGCCAAAGATACTCAATTGAGTTATTGAATATGTCTGATTTGTTTTCAGGAATACACTTTCCCGGATGATTTGATGAAAAGGATTTCCGTACGTAAATAGATTTAACACCTTCAAAATCGTCAGCGATAAGACAAGCGTACAACATTGTTCGATCGCCGCGCTTCCCTAAAATGTAGACATAGATACCGTTGATGTCAGAGTTATTATTTTCTGGGATTGTCGACTCAAAAACTTTGGAATAGAGAATACTAGCAGGATCTGATGTCTTTGGATAATTTCGTGAGCTTAGGAGATTTCCAGAAGGGCCAGTCGCCCACAATCTATGCAAAGATATTGTATGCAAATACGAGCAAACCGCCGTGAGGAGTCGTACATTAATTATTCTCTGATTCTGGTCCGAACATTGTATTCTCTTTCCGTACATTCTTGTCGGTTGATATTCTATCTGTGTCGTTTCATAACCATGTTGTTGGGGATGCTGGACGACCAACTAGTAAATCAGCGAAAAAGAATTTACATATATTCCTGGGACGAGATTACACAAACAGGTTGCTCCCATATGGAAGCTATGCGACAAATAGCAACTCGTAGCTTCGGGCGTTAATGGCATTCACAATCTAGGAATCGTTACCGAATTAACTGAATGCAAACCAACTACATCAATAAATCGACTTGATTTCATTGAGACTTTTATACATGCCAATAACAACTCCGGGCCGTACGGCGGTGTTTATAGAATTTGGCCCTTCCGGTGTTTCGCCCGTGATGGAGAACCGTATAATACTGGCATTAGCAATAGAGCTACAGTAAATAACTCGATACAGCGCTTTCTGGCAAACCGTCCGTTATTAACTCCTGCTACATTTTAGGGTTGGATGAAAACGTTGGAAGATGAAAGATGAAGGCTAATATTTCATCACGGAAATGCATTGAAGGATTCATTGACAGAATCAACGTCTTTCGAGAGCTGAGAAGCTTTTTGAGATTTCTTCGTTGACATGACTGACGTCAAAACGTCGAGGTCTCGCCTGGCCAAGAATTAGGTACAGTGCACCAATTTTTGTCATTGCTGGCAAAAATTGATGTCTTTCCGAACTCCAGCATGACTATTACTATTGAAATAATAACACCTCTCCCTCCGTGGAGACAAATTTTAAATTATACCAGGGAGCTGAAGCGAAAACAGGCACAAATTATACTGCTCAACAATATGGAAGAACGTCATTACAAATCCGGGATAACTCCATCCTTCATTTGCTGTTTAACTGTGGCAATCTTTTTCTATCCAAAGATATACAAGGTATCCTGAAATGTTGATGTCGATTCGGTTTCATCAAAATCTTCATGAAATTCCGAAATCTGGACTAGGTCATGAAATGGTTCTGTTTTAACTACCGTGCCCATGTTCTCGAGGTTGACTAGTTTCGAAATAAATAGCAGAGCAGGTTTATCGATGAAAATCCCACGTGGTGTTCGAAACCATAGCGAGGTCAGGGCTTGCGTTTGAAGTTACAGAAGTATCAAGTCATCAGGAGTACTGTCACGACCATCTTGATAATCAAGGCTGAACCATTGGTTGCTGTTTCGACATGGGTTACTGAATTATATTGAGTGTTCTTGAAATCTTCTTAAGAGATATTGTATTGAAAGATGTACTATTCTCTCATTGGAGATGATATAAGAGAATATGCCCTAATTTTGGACATTGATGGTGGGTCGATTTCTTCATGACATTATTTATTGATAAACTGACATGTTAGAATACATTCACCTGTTCCCTGTCTTGTTTGGTAACTGACGGTGAAATGCGACGCACCAGCTCCTAGTTAGCATATGGCCCAATTAAATACCTTCTCGTGAGTTGGAGAAATTTGTGAAGCAATGGATCTGTCAGATAAGATATTTGATTTCCTCTTCTTGATTAGATTTCAAGCTGACTATCAATTTCTCTGTTGGCGTGGATATAGCTTGTGGAGGTAGATTCACTGCCAAACGTACACGGAGCGCATACATACACTGTTGCAGTATTTTTGCTGACCAGAGCTGCAAAATTACATTCTAATAATTTAGGCACATACTTGCGCATTGTTGCTAGCCTTGAGCATGGAGGGAATCCCAATTTCGAACCACAAGAAAAAATGTTCAAATTTGCGGCTAGCCACATATTACAACTGTTTAGTTCATTGTTTACCTATAACTTACCTATACGTAAGATAAATAAGTGATTTAAAAGATTTCCGAAATATTCGGTATTGACTGATGAAGCGAAATAGACGAACTTAGGTCTAGATCATTGTAGCTTTGTAAGGCTTCTTTGGAAAACACAGATAACATAAACGAAATGGTTCCATATGGCGACATTGTGAAGTGACCTGCGTTCCACCATCTGTTTCTTTGGATATTCTTCCTTACCCAATCACAGCACACTATCTACCATCCTCATCAACTTGAATGACTTCATAAGTTAGAAGAAAACAGTTATTTTCCCATATAATATTCTGTCAAACCTATGCGAGGCAACGGGCTGGGATAATTCATCCCACATATACGAACACGGGATGAGCGCGTAACATGCAGTCGGACCAATCACGACGCTCGACACAAGCTGCAAGCATGATGCGCTCCAGCAACGTTTCTCGCAGAGTGTGGTTGGTATTTTTGCTAAAATACTCACTGATGTAATAGTTTGAATGACATGGGGGAAATAATCCCACATTAACTTGATCAAGTCCGGGCTGGAGGAAATACAGTAATGCCACTGGCAGTATATATCACCAATACTCGCAAACACTAGTACGTTCGTCGGAAATTTGTAGGTTTGTGTCCCGTAAAGAGTAATCTTAGTATTACTATTGCGGAATCAACACTACTGGTAAAATAACATTAATTTTAGTTGCAAAGTATTACACCTGGCTCTGAAGATGTTGCGATATTATCCATCACTCATAAGGAATACTGAACAGGAACACTGAACAGGCAAAAGAGATTATAATACATTCCTGGAGTGAGTTCAGTGAAGTAATATGACACTTTATCATTCGCGTCTATAATTTTCCCTACTATTTTTCATATAATCGCAAGTGTCCAATATTTTTTATATTTATTACTGGAAAGTCAGTCGCTGGGCGGAACTACTTTTTGTTTACAGATTTGCAGACAATCGGTGTTGACACAACTTATCCCTTCCCTGAGCCCAGGACGAGTCCATACAAAACCATACAATCCAATCAGCTATGAATATGAGCGAAATCAGCTATGAATATGAGCAAAGTATGATCATGGTGTTCATACGAACGGCAAGAAGTGCGACCGAGTTTTAATTTACTCTATCATGGTGAGAACTTTCGAACGTCTGTTGTATGCGCAACATTAGGCGTTTCTACCTCATCGGCTGCGTTAGTGACCTCCGTTCTAGAGGATAACATGCTACATTTTGTTACGAGTTCATTTCAGACCATCCATCTATCTGAGAAAGTTGTTTCAAGCTGTATGGGATGCTATGAATAATAACAAACTTCACGAGTTAAAAAAATCTGTAGGCTATACTCATCTGAACAGCCAGAAACGTTTCGATCAAGCCATGATTAGACGATGTAGAATCGGCCATACACGATTAACTCAAGAACATTTATTGAAAAAAGAGCCAGTCCCAAGTTGTATCCCATGCCACGAAGATCTCAGAGTGAAACATATTCTTATCGACTGTATAGATTTTAAGATTGTAAGAGATAACTTTTATCGAGTAGCTACTTTGGAAGATCTTTTTTAGTCGAACAAAAGAAGATTGTATTTTAGATTGAGAGAAATCTGTTTGTTGTATAAATTTTAATGTATGTTCATGTTTTTAATGCATTAGTTTACTGAGTTATTAACTTGAATACTTAGAATTTTGTTTGATCGTCCCTATATAGCTGAAATATTGCTGAACGCGACGTTAAACCTTGATTCTCTCTCTCTCTATCACTAGGCCTGTGAACTTAAAAATCGGTGGTTCAGTAGAATTCGAAATCCGCTGTGTGAAAACTCTGATAGTTGAGGTTGGATTGGAATGGCGGCCATCTTGATTTTAGGGGCCAAGTATGCGGTCCCTAGGACCGCGGGTCCCTATGTCCAAAGTTCTAGCTGTTAAATTAAGTAGCTGGTAGGAGAGAAGACGTTTCATTGGACTAGGTTAAACCGTCTTGACAGCCAAATCTGTGGACTAAAACGTTTGACGCTAGAATCATTTCTAATATATCTGTGAAGATGGAGTATGACTGGTCTGGTCGCATAAATTTACATTAAAATAGCTTGTTTAGCACAGATTCAGAACAGCCGAAATGTGTATGCGCCGAGACAATTACACAACAGCGACACTGCCTGAAATGGTCAGGTTTCCAATTCCGGAAACCTATTGGAAACTGTATCGCTACAGTTTCTAATAGGTTTTCGGCGGGTTTCCGGAATTGGAAACTTGACCATTTCACGCAGTGAGCACGATAACATGAAACCACGACATAGGAAAAACACTTGGCTGCATATTGCACAACGCATAAAAAACCAGGAAAGTAAACCGAGATATTAAAAGCAGAAATCTGTCTGGTGCATTCGTGAATCTGCCTGCTAAAATCCGGCGCTGTTATTTATAGATGTTATTTGCGAAGCAATGGAGCTCGCAGTCATATTCAACCAGTCCGGTGTGGTGCTTCTATCAAATTTCTCCCGCGAAGTCACGTATTCCAAACGAGATCACGTCTATCCTATCGCTCATAATTAGCCCCGTTTTTGCGGATCAACAGTAAAATTCCGAATCCCCGTTGCGAATCCTATCTCGTCTAATTGAATATTCCTATCTATACTTAATTTCGCATGGGATGACCTATTAAGCGGATGCGGGGGAATGGTATGTGTATTCTAGGCATATGATACTAAATTAATGTTTGCCAAATAGTCCAGTCTCTCTGCTGTTCCGCTTCAGGTCCACTTCTGGTGTCAACTCAATCGACATCCGTCCCTGCGTATCTTCAATCCATCCAAAATTTTCGATTATCTATCGAGGATCACATTTAGAGCGCGTGGACTAGCATATGATGTTTGCACAGCAGCTTGTCTCCAGTCATTGCGGCGAATTCAATGGAATGATAATGGAAATAGGAATGAATGACATGAATCAATGGTTCTCAATCGAAGTGAATAGACGGGATTTGTAGTTGGTTTAGAGACTCAACGACAGATCTCGGAATTCCTTGCTTTCGGCTAGAGAGCATTTTATATGTCAATAGTGCCCGATATTACTAGTGCAAATAATTCTGGTTCCGCCGTCTTTTCTCATGCATAAGCTAGAGATAAAACTAATTCAGAGATGTTATAAGCGTCTAGTCCGTCATTCATAATTCAGCCGTCGTCCACTAAAGAATATCCGCGTCCATAATCCAAAGACCTATTCCAAATTCCATATAACAGTATTAGCACCAAATTCAAAATGACAATCATAGTATACATAAACATAGGCTAGTTTCCTACAAGACAGAAGCGGTCAACAGTTTTCAATGATGCCGACAAGACATCATGATGTTCCAAATATATAAAATCCGTATCGCTGATCAGTATTCTTAATCCATAATAATCGTTGTAAGGTCGTCATCTAGAGAATGATCTATCTCAGTCACGCTTTCATTGTGACTGGTCATATGAGCACAATGAGGATCTTGAAGTACATCGGTTCATATAACCAAGTCTGACCTGTGATGAATACAATATATAATATATTTACGTTACCCAAAACAATCCGATTGTGGAAGTGACATCGCTAAGGATTCGATTTGGACGCTTATAGCGCTGGACACACCGGTTCTCGTCAGATAACCAAAATTAAGCAACGTTAAGCTCGGTCAATACGTGGATGGGTGACCGGGTGCTGGGCTGATCATTGTCCAGGGTAATAGGAACTGTGAGCACTCTCGTGTTCTGGCACATGTAGGCACCGTCGTGATATGATTGAAACAAGGTTGAAAACGACGTTAAACCCTACTACTCACTCACACTCACTCACTCACCCCGATTTAGAAATAAATGATTGGATATAGACGTGACTTTCATATTTTGGCCAAAAGGACCCATACCGGTTGGGCCAATGCCATCCAAAATCGTTGGGTCCGTCACGTTTATTTCCCAAAATATTGCGTGAAATTGACCCAATCCTTCTCACATTGTATGCCGCTGTATTTTTCCGCCATAATTACATGTTTTCGATTACTTGGTACAGAATACTCTAGCATTCTCACCCACTGTTGACCGCTCCTCTCTTGTAGGAAACCATCTTTTTCTTTTTATTACTTTTTTTCATACACGTTTGGAATTGGGACTAACTGTCATGCGAAATGGGTCATTCGATTATTGTCGCGAAAAAACTGTTATGGACGACGGCTGAATATTGAATGTAGGATCTGCGCTTGCTACTGAATGTAATATTGGCGCCATGAATCAGACGGAATGTTCAAGTTGATTTTATTGACTAAAAATGGTTGGGTTTTTTAGCTAAATCGCGCCTGATAGCGCACGTGTTAATTTCATGTGCGAAGAAAGCGAGGCGTTTCTGAGACAGCGCAGCGTAAAATAGCCTACTTCTGAAAGCGACAGATGGTGCAGGCACATTGTCTACTATTGGTGGCGGTTTTACACTTGCCATTGCACTGGCTTGACTGCCCTTTTCTGTAGAAAAGTCCATATTTACTCAGTGGAAATATAGTCTAATGTATACGGTTTTATATATATCATCGATCAATGATTCATATTACGCTTGAATGCATGTCAATTACATCACGTATATGTTTCAAGAGTCTTGGCGCGTCAGCGGTGGAGTAACTATGACAACTTGCTAAACACTCATAATATTATTTTAGAATTTCACTCACTACGGTGTCTGTCAGCCCAATTCGCTGTCAACAGAACCGATTGCCGCTTCAAAATATTTCGCCCGCACGATTGTTGTGATAACTCCTAAGTTTCTTAAGCATTTATAATTTAAATAGTTGATCCATCAAATTCAACCCACTTCTACAGCCGAGGTGTTTCCTTATCAAAACTATTGCATTGTGCAGGCAGTGTTCTGAATATTCATTAAGGTACACATAGATACGGATATACACGAGTATCAAACCAAACAAACAAATTATATTCTGCATGAATGCATTTGCATGTTATAATTAAACGCAACATTAAAAGGGTGGTGGAAAAAGATGCCGGCGTACTGACAAGAAGTCATATGCCCCCACAGACAAATATGCTGACTGCATATTCCTAAAACATCACAAGAACCAAAAGTGATCCCTGTGATGATTTGTATCCCAGCCACGATTTGATTATTGCTGTTCATGTGGTTTATGTGGACATATTGAATTGACCACACGGCCCCTAGCACCGGCTTGAGCGATATTAGATACAAATATGTATCCACGATGAGCCACGATTTAATAGCCCTATCAAGTCATCTGCTGGAAAATGATGAAATATGTGACCGCCAGATAGTACAAAACGACCAAGACGAGGAAGTTTTTATCGAATGCAAGTTCGTATTCAGAACAAACACCTCTGAGGTTCGACGCCGACCAAGCGCTTCATTTTCCACCATGTTTACAAGTCACAAAACTACAATCACAATGATTTGTACAGAGAACAAGGCTAGTATTACAGCGACGTCACAAAAGCAATTGTATTATAGTACTATAAAAAGACATGTTGTTCTGAGTAAAAGTATTTGCACGTTATGAGAACGAGGCTAGCTAGTATTCCAGGTTCGTCAGATAAGCAATAGCATTATAGTACTATAAAAACAAAGGTGTTCTGAGTGAATGTATTTGCACATTATGAGCACGAGTCCAGTATTATAGTGACATCAGAAAAACGATAGTATCACAGTACTATGAAAAGACATGTTTTCTGTGTGGATGCATTTGCAGGTTATGAGAACGAGGCTAGTATTCAGTAAAGTTGAAAAAGCAATGGTATTATAATATTATATAAAAGACATGTTGTTCTGAACGAAGGCATTTGCTCATTATGAGAACGAGGTTAGTATTCTAGTGACATCAGAAAAAGAAAAGTATTGTAGTACTACAACAAGACATGTTCTGAGTGAGTGCATTGACACGTTTTGTCAACAAAGCTGCTATTCTACTGACGTCAGAAAAATAATAGTATTATATTACTATAGAACACATGGTATTCTGAGTGATTGCTTTTGCCCAAAAGCGAAAGACGCTAGTATTCTAGTGATGTCAGAAAAGCAAAGGTATTATATATTAATTATCACCTATGGCCTGGTCCACAGGAATCTATCTTCTTTAATGGACGAATTTCGATCAGGATCAGGGTGTCCCACAGGGCAGTATTTTGTCTTCTACTCTGTTTAGTATCAAGATCAACAGCTTAGTGGCAGTTTTGAATAAATCAGTTGATGGTTCACTCTTTGTAGACGATTTCAACATATCGTGTAGTGGGAAAAGTATACAAAATATAGAGAGAACATTACAACTTTGTCTAAACAGAATTCAGAAATGGTGTCTAGAAAATGGCTTCAAATTCTCCAGGGCTAAGTCAAATTGTATACACATTTGCAGAAACTATTTCCAGCACAAAGTTCCAGTACTTACATTAGATGGAACTGAGATCAAAATAGTAAGAGGTCAAATTCTCAGTAATATTGTTTGATCACCGATTAAAGTTCTTATTGCAAATAAATTGTTTGAAAGCTAAGTGCACGAAAGCTCTTGATTTGTTGAAGGTAGTTGCGAACTATAAGTGGGGAGGAGATCAGTAAACACTTCTCCATTTATATCGATCACTTGTTCGTTCCAAACTTGATTATGACTCTATTGTTTCCAACGGTGTAAGCAAGTCAAACTTTGCAAAGCTAGATGCTATTCTCCATCAAGAACTAAGACTTTGCCTTGAAGCGTTCAGAACATACCCTAAAGAAATCTTATATGCCGAAGCAGATGAATTTCCTTTAGAACGTCGAAGAATTAAACTATCAATGCAATATATCACAAAATTGCGATCAAATCACTCGAATCCCGCATATAACTGTGTTTTCAACCCTCCCTACGTAGATTTCCATTGAAAGAAACCCTCCATTATTTAACCCCTTGAATTCGTATGAAACCACACATTGTAGCAGCTGGTATTAAGCTTAGTCAAATTTTAACTAACAAGCTCTTTTCAATTCCACCATGGCAGTTAGCTCAACCAGAAGTTGATATTACACTGGCGAAATATTAAAAGGAAGAAACGAGCCACCTCGTGCTTACACAAGAATTTGGTCTACCGAGAGAAAAATACAGATCGCATCAGGCTATTTATACAGATGGTTCTAAAGATGGTGAGAGAGTAGCATGTGTTACTATCTTTAGTTCCAAAAGTAAAACCTGTGGAATACCAGGTAAAAGTTCGATATTCACTGCAGAAGCAAAAGCTATATTGTTGACTTTGGAAGGTATTCGGCCCACTAAAGGAAAATAGTATGTCATATTCTCATATTCACTGTCATGCCTTTAAGCGATTAAAAGTAGAACTTCGACTCATCCCACTATCTTGAATATTCTACAATTACATGACTGTAGATTTGATCAACAGATTGATATTGTGTTTTGTTGGTTGCCTAGTCCCGTTGGCATCAAATGTAATACTGAGGCTGATAGAATGGCTAAGGCAGCCCTAGATGATGAGGTTGATTCTGTTGGAATCCCATATACCGATTTCAGACCCTCTATCTGAACTTATGTTAGACGGTTGTTTCAATCTTTAAAGAATGCTGTGAAAAAACTTCATGAGTTAAATAAAAACTATGGGCTATACTCATCTGAACAGCCAGAAACGTTTCGATCAAACCATGATAAAGCGATGTAGAATCGACCAAACACGATTAACTCGCGAACATTTACTAAAAAAGCGCCAGTGTACCAAACGACACCAAACGATATAACATGGACAACGACTGGAAAATGTTGGACCTGAAGTCTATATAAGATATCCACAATTCCGTCATATGAAATGAGCTATTCAGCACTTGCTATAATCTGATTCAGCTATTCAACACTAGCTATAATCAGATTCAGGAGAGAAGCGATTAACCATGTTCAGTGATGGCAGCAATTCTACATGTTGCTAGTCATCGTCAAGTCCTTTATCATCCACAACTATTCGTCACAGCCGGCGTTGTTTGTGTATAAGGAACAGAGTAAAAGTTTCGATATACGTCTTTCCACTGAAGGTCCCGTCTCCGCTAGCGCTTCATTTGGGATCTTTTCGCGCTGCCTCAGTAGCTTCACTATTTACCATACGCCCAAATGTATATAAATTATTTAACATACATTTCTCATAAATTTGGGGGCCATCGTACATGTAGTAAACATTTCCCACTACATCAAGCGTGCGGTAAATACTGTGTGTAGTGTTAGGCGTCTGAAGGTACATGTGCATTAATCTCATTGACAAAGAATCAATCTTTCCTATCGCAAGTCTTATTTGTCCTATTCTATCAGTTCGTTTGAGCTGACCGTTATGGGGGTTTTGTTGAACTCTGCATTTGCAGGTACTGCTCTTGGCCGGCTTTGTATATCAGCATGTATGGGGTCGCAGCCGCACTCGGGGTCCTAATAGGGCGACAAAGATTGTTTTGAATAACGGCCTCACTCGCAGGCACCGTAGAAAGAAATTCTTGCTTCCAATCAAACGCTTTCCAGACTGATTAAGCGGTCAAAAGTAGCATGGGTTCAACAATGCTGGCCAGTTTTAGATGGTATTAAGCGCACACGTTCGATGAATGCATTAACCCGTCTTCCTCCACCGAGTGTTTGGCTGTTGGACGCTTGCACTATCTCTCCAGCCAGCCAAACTACGATCAATGGAGGCCTTTGTCGAGAGTGACAAGCGCTACCAAAGCCAAATTTGACTTCCTCGCGCGTAAATGAATGATTATTATGTCTAGGTATTTTCATCGGGTTCCTCAAGCTCTGGAAACGGGAAATGAATGATGGCAGAGAAGCGTCCTGGTCGCTCGTATTGACAACAGGTCGTCACTTTGACACAACATTGAGGTTTATTTTTGTGATTTTGAGACAACTTAAGACGCGCCGGACAGGACGTAATCCCCCTATTGAAAAGGGTTCACTACTTTGTACGAGGTTAATCATTGAGAGTACGGATTCTCTATCGAATATTCGCTCGTGTTATCTGTTATTGATAACGAGAATAATGGAATAGGTTTCCGGTGATTAAATTTTTCCACGCTCGAATTTTTTAAAGCTAATAGAAGGATATATACGCTCTGGAGTTTGCTACCGAGATCCAGATGATTCCATCAATGGTTCGAACTATCACTGATTGCTAGATTGAGTTATTCATGAAACGATGTCATCTGTTCCTAGACAGTTACGCCGAAGATACTCAATTGAGCCGATTTATTGTATATGGCTGAATTGTTTCCAGGAATACGCTTTCCCGGTAATGATGATTTGAAAAGGATTTGCGTGCGTAAACAGAGTAACACCCTCAACATCGTCAGCGATGAGGAAAAGCGTACTACATCGTTCAATCGCCGCGATTCCAAAATATAGACATATAGGAATATGTACTGTTATTATTTTCTGGGATTGTCGACTCAAAAATTTTGGAATAGACAATACTAGCAGGGTTTGATATCTTTGGATGATTTCGTGACGTTATGGGATATCCAGATTGGGCAGTCGCCCCCCCCCCCAATTTAGGCAAACGTATTACATGCAAATATGAGCAAGCAGCAGTGGGGAGTCCGAAATTGTTTTATTTTTTGTACATTCTCGTCAGTTGATATTCCATCGGCATCGTTTGATAATCATGTTGTTGTTGATTTAACGTTTCAATTTCTGTAAAACAAATGTGGGACAATCAGTCGGTAAAACAGTGAAAATAATATTAGACGTATTCTGAAATGAGTTGACACGTAAAAACTATGCGAGAAATAGCAACTCATAGCTCCGGGCATTAATGACATTCAAAATCTAGAAATCGTTACCGAATTACCTAAATGCAAACCAATTACATCAATAAATCGACTGGATTGTATTGCGACTCCATATGCCAATAACAACTCCGGGCTGTACGACGGTGTTTATTGAATTTGGAACTTCCGGTGTCTCGCCCGTGGCGGAGAACCAATATTACCAATAGGGCTACAGTAAATGGCTCTATGCGTCGCTTCCTGGCAAACCGTCTTTTATTAACTCGTGCTACATTTTAGGGATGAACAGTAACGTTGACATGGAAGATGAGGGCTAATATTTCATCAGGGAAATGCATTGAATGATTCACTGACAGAATCAACGCCTTTTGAGGGTGGAGAAGCTTTTTGAGATAAAACGTCGAGGTCTCGGCTGGACAAGAATTAGGTACAGTGCATCATTTTTTTCATTGCTATCAAAATCTAAATTTTGCCCTACACCAACGTGGCTAATACTATTCAAATAATAACACCTCTTGGTCTAGCTTCACATGTTAGAGGCAAATTTGAAACTATACTCTGGAGCTGAAGCGAAACAGCAACAAATTATGCAGCTCAACAATATTAGAGATAACTGAGCATGCGCAAATAGCGAGGTCTCGAAATGTCACGTGTACCCACCGCCACATTTATGTGCCCAGGTTGAAAGTAGGTCAGATCTCGATAGAAGTGCTTTCCCTGTGGAACTAAGTTATTTTCAGGGCAATTAAATATCTGGAGTTGTTCTTTAGCCCCAAGGACGCTAGTTTGTGAGATATTTCTCTATATAAAATTACACAAAACATCGACTATTCTCCTAATCTCGCGCCATCTCGCCAAGTTTGTGAAACACTAAACAGACGCGGCACAATTGGACAAACTGAAATGGCGGTTCAGACTATTCGATGAAATTTATGTAGACTTACAGAAATTCAGAGGCTCTTCGCATTTATTAAGTGCCAGTCCATAGCAATTTTGGGAATACCATGAGTGGTTGGAAAATCTGTTGCTCTCGACGTTAACAGGTAATATTACTAGAATTTCATTGATTGTTTCGCTGACGCTGACGTCATCCTGTTTGTGGTAGCTTAGGCTGGGTGTTCTAACGTCCAAGAAATTTAGTACTCCTGCGAATGGTTTAATGTGCAAATTTATAAAACAGCTCGAAAAAGCAGCGACTATATTCATCAATCTCAACAGCTATATAAATGACGCAGTGAAGGATATATATCCACCTTCACTGGATTTGAAGGAAACTACAGACAGCCCTACAGGCACATCATATTTAGATCTATATCTCTATAAAAATGAAGCGGGCATTCTCTCGCGTCGACTTTATGACAAAAGAGATGATTACAATTTCGATATCGTAAACTATCCCTTTCTGGACAGTAATATTCCAGTGGGACCTGCATATGGCGTATACATATCTCGCTTAGTAGCATTTGCTAGATCCTGTGTTAAATGTGACGATTTTAATCCACATCACAAAACATTGTTACAGAAACTTATAAAACAGGGCTATTCCACCAAACGCCTCCACTCAAAGTTTCTCAAATTTGGCGATACATATCGCATGCTGATAAAAAAATACGAACGTAGCGTGCAAGATCTATGGCGCTACGTTTCGTAACTTGTGTCTAATTCCGCTTAACCCGGGGCTAGGGGCCGTATGAATCCATGTACTTCAAGATCCTCATGGTACTCATATGAAGAGTCACAATCAAAGCGTGACTGAGATACATCATTCTTTAGATGACGACTTTACAACGAATATTATGGATTAAGAATACTGATCAGCGATACGGATTTGATATTTTTGGAACATCATGATGTCTTGCCGGCATCATTGAAAACTGTTGACCGCTTCTCTCTTGCAGGAAACAAGCCTATGTTTATGTATACTATGATTGTCTTTTTGAATTTGGTGCTAATACTGTTATATGGAATATGGAATAGGTCTTTGGATTATGGACGCGGATATTTTCTAATGGACGACGGCTGAATTATGGATGGCGGATTAGACGCTTGTAATAGGGAGATCACGATACTCATGCAAGTGGAATCCCTGACACTCTTTTGACAGCGAGGGCCCCTCTGATACCAACTCATACAATAACTTTTTCCATGGACTAGCAGCTTCGGGAACAGTCAACAGACAATTTCAAACAATATGACAGACCACCGTGACTTTACACAAGTGTATTCACGCTAATAATATAGGCAGTCCCTGGTATACTCATGGTGCGGCCTTGTCAGGCCTTGTGAACTGAAGAGACAGTTAACTAATTTTGCTAATCGGGTAATTAACTTTACAGAATACATCAACACAGTTAAAGTAATTATGAGCTGTTTTGACGTTTATCAATAAACAACGTCCCGTGAACGATTGAGGAAAGGAGACAACTCGTATTGCTTCGTTTGGTCGTTGACTGAGGAAATAGTTCACCAGATTTCTAGTGTAGTTTGAACATATTTATCACTCAGTCCTAAATGTCGGGTAACATAGTACTATTACAGACATACCAATCCGTTCAGTTTCGTCCGTCATTTTTTTTTAAACAAAAATGGTGTCTGGACAAAAACAGTTAATGGTGTCTGGACTATATCGTACGCGAAAATTATACAGGTGGGTGGCTACTATTTACGCGCGAGACACTTCTCGCGGGATGTGGATGTATATCCATATTCTGTATAAAATCCATAACAGCTCACAACACCAGCACCTTCACTGATATGTCGAATTAAAGACATCACTACTTCGTCCATTTTACAGGGACACATACAAGCTCATTGGTAAAAAGTACAACTTGGTAATAACAAAATCCTGCATGAACAAGTTGGGTTATGAATACATCAACTGAAAGACTTCTGCATAGCGATTTCTCCAGAGGAATCGGTGCCATAACGCACAACACTCGCCAATTTTCATGTTGATAATTAAAGATTCAATGACTAGATCCTCTATATCATGGACCATCCATACACACGAGACAAGGAAATAAGTCCAAGCGCTTCCTCATGGAACGATTATATAGAAAATGTCTTGTGCTTTTGAACAAAGGGAGAAGATGAAATATAATATGTGAACTTTATTTCGTTTTATTAGTCTCTCGACATTTCAACAAATGAAAATGAAAACAAGCTGAGTAGCTAACAGGTCCTCGCCATGAAGTCTGGGAACTAGCTTCCCACACACATGGGATATAATCACTACACATAGTTTGTGCTGTTGCTAAGAGTGTGGACTTGTTGAGGTGAAGGAGATATAAGTCTTGTGAAGGAAAATGTTGCAAAATTGTCTATGGAAGAAAGAGAGCAGGACGATGCAGAAATCCATCAAGTGGCATCATTGTGCCAAAAATAAGTCTGACTTTCTTTGAGACCCCAGCCATCCTACATCTCCCCACCCCTCCCCCAGTTTGAAAACGATTGTTCTCGAGATATAGCGTTCACAACTTAAATGGAACGGACGGAGGCGGCCATCTTGGATCACGTAGTTTGGGGGAACCAATCATTGTCATCGTTTCACCAGTGTGAAGCCACCAGCTTGAAGTTGATCGGTTTAGTTGTGCTTGAGATATCGCGTTCACAACATGGTTAGGATGGATGGAGGCCGCCATCTTGGGTCTCGCAGTTTGGTAAAAGCAATAACAGCCATCTTCTCCCTGACGTGAAGCCACCCCATGTTGTTCTCGAGATATCGCATTCATAACAGAGAGAGCGAGAATTAAGGTTCAGCAATATTTCACCTATATAGCTACGATCAAACAAAATTTTACGTATTCAAGTTAATAACTTAGTAATCCAACATATTAAAACATACACACATTGAAAGTTATGCAACAAACCGATTTCTCTCAAATGACCTAAGATACAGTCTTCTTTCACCTGACTAAAAAGATGCTCTAAAGCAGTTGCTCGATAAGAAGAATCACTTACAATTTTAAAATCTATACAGTCGATAAAAATATGTTTCACTGTGAAATCTTCGTGGCATACATCTTGGGACTCTTTTTTCTTTAGTAAATGATCGTGACTTAATCGTGTATGACCGATTCTACATAGCCTGATCATGGCTTGATCGAACCGCTTCTTGCTGTTCAGATGAGTATAGCCTATAGTTTTTTTTAACTCCTGAAGTTAGTATTCACAGCATCGCATAAAGATTGAAATAGCTTTCTCATATAAGTACAGATAGAGGGTCTGAAATCTCTATATGGGATTCCAACAGGATCAACCTCATTATCTAGGGCTGCCTTAGCCATTCTACCAGCCTCAGTGTTGCCTTTGATGCCAACGTGACTAAGCAACCAACAAAACACAATATCAATGTGTTGAGCAAATCCAGTCATTTAATTCTAGTATATTCAAGATGATAGGATGAGTTGAAGTTCCACTTTTAATCGCTTGAAGGCATGACAGCGAATCGGTGAAGGAGACATTGTTTCCTTTTAGTAGAGCCAATACATTCCAAAGCCGACAATACAGCTTTGCTTTTGCAGTGAATATCGAACGTTTACCTGGTAGTCGACAGGTTTTAGTTTTGGAACTAAAGATAATAGCACATGCTATTTTTCTCTCAGCAGACCGAATTCTTTTGTATAAAAGAGCTGGCTCGTTTTTGCCTCTTAATATTTCGTTAGTGTAATATCACCTTCTAGTTTAGCTAACTGCCATGGTGGAATTGGTAAGAGCTTGTTAGGTAAAATTTGATTAAGCTTAATAACAGCTGCTGCAATGTGTGGTTCAATGCGAATTCCAAGAGTGGAAAACTGTAGGGTTTCTTCAAATAGAAATCCACGAACTGAAGTTTGAAAACACACTTATATGCAGGATTCGAGTGATTTCATCGCAATTTCGTGATATTTTGCAGTGATAGTTTAATTCTTCCAAGCTCGAAAGGAAATTCATCTGCTTCAGCATACGAGATTTCTACAGGGGATGTTCTGAACGCTCCAAGGCAAACTCTTAGTCCTTCTTGGAGAATAGGCTCTAGCTTTGTCAAGTTTAACTAGCTTGCACCGTTGTAAACAATAGAGCCATAGTCAAGATTCGAACGAACAATTGTTCGATATAAATGGAGAAGTGTTTGCTGATCTCCTCCCCACGTATAACTGACAACCTTCAACAAATCAAGAGCTTTCGTGCGCTTAGCTTTCAAGCAGTTTACTTGCGATGAGAACGTTAATCGGTGGTCAAACAATATTCCTAAGAATTTGACCTCTTTTACTACTTCGATCTCGGTTCCATCTAATGTAAGTACTGGACGTTTGTGCTGGAAATACTTTCTGCAAAAGTGTATACCATTTGTCTTAGCTCTGGAGAATTTTGAGCCATTTTCTAGACATCATTTCTGAATTGTATTTAGTTGTAATGTTCTCTCAATATTGTGTATACTTTTTCCACTGCACGAAATGGTGAAATCGTCCACAAAGAGTGAACCATCCCATTGATTCATCCAAAACTGCCGCTAAGCTGTTGATCTTGATACTAAACAGAGTAGTAGACAAACTACTGTAGGCTATATCCATCTGAACGTTTCCATCAAGCCATGATCAGGCGACGTAGAACCGGCCATACACGATTAACTCACGAACATTTACTAAAAAAAGAGTCAGTGCCAAGGTGTATTCCACGCCACGAAGATCGCAAAGTGAAAGATATTCTTATCGACTGTATCGATTCTAAGATTGTAAGAGATTCTTTTTATTGAGCAACAAGTTGAGAAGATCTATTTTGTCGGGTGATGGAGGATTGTGTTTTAGAATATTTGAGAGAAATCGACGTGTTTCATAAGTTTAATGTGTGTATGTTTTAATGTGTTGGATTACTAAGTTACTTACTGGAATAATTAGAATTTTGTTTGATCGTCGCTATATAACTGAAGTATTGCTGAACGCGACGTTCTACTGCCCTGTGGGACACCCTGATCCTGATCGAAATCATCAGACATGGTTGTACCCAAACAGATTTGGAATGGTCTATCATTCAAAAAGTTGGATATGACAATGGGTAAACGGCCCTTTAAGCCCATAGTATGAAAGCCTTTTAGAATCCCGTATTTCCATGTAGTATCGTAGACTTTTTATAAATAAACAAAAATGGAAACTACATGTTCATTCTTGGCGAAAACATTCTTGACATGGGAATCTAATCTGATTAAATGGTCAATGATACTTCTATTTTTACGGAAACCAGCTTGAATATCATTAAGTTTCTTTTCAGTTTCTAGGTACCAAACAAGGCGATCTTTTATGCGTTCCATTGTTTTACAAACACAGCTAGTCAGTGAAATCGGATGATAATTACCACCAGGCTTTGATACTGGTATAACAGTGGCATAATGCCATGACGGTGGAAAGGCTTCTGTTATCCAAAGTCTGTTGAATATGCGTAATAGAATTTCTAGAGATTCGGGTAGATGTTTCAAAAGTTGATAATGAAGATTATCAGGGCCTGCAGCAGCATCGTTCAAATTTCCAGAATTTGGATGTCGGCAGAAACACCGCTCAGCTTGCCTCCAACATTTCTTTGCTACTTTGCAGTCATAATTAACCATTTTTTTTAATATGTGCAACTCCTGAAGATTTGGGTATGGTTTGGTTTGCAATTTCTGAGAATAACTGTATAGGATCTGAAACATCAGCGAAAGAGACTGCTTGTAGTTTTTGTGTACAAAACTTTTCAAATTCTGGCCAATTTGCTTTCTTGAAATTATACCTTGATAAAGGGGATTATCAGCTGAATGAACAGCGTTTAAAACAGTGGGAAAGTGATCACTTCCACAAAGGTCATCATGAACAGACCAAGTAAATTCTGCGAGTAGTGGAAGGTCGCAAAGTTCGATATCTAATGCTGAATAGGTTCCATCAACTGAAGAAAAGAACTTTTTCAATAATTTTTCCTTTACAATTCTCTTCATTTTATCCCAAAAGATACCAGGATGGTAAAATCACCCATCAATAAACAAGGTTTAGGGAGCTGATCTTAAAGATTCTGAAGTTCACTAAGACGGAGACCTCCAGATGAAAGTATGTACACCGTGCATAATGAGAATACAGAATTCAGTGTAAGACGAATTGCTACATCTTGTAAATCCGTCTTTAATTCAATAGGACTATGTACATATCATTAACAAGTATCGAAAAGCCGCCTGTAACCTTTCCAGACTCTTGCAAAGCATAGGAATGATAGGGTGTATATTGCCGTAATTCAAATTTATTTATATCTGATTCCTTGAGAAAAATTTCATTCAAACAGAGAGCTAAGGGTTAATAATCCTGAGTTAACAACTGAAGCTCATTTAAATTTGACCAAACTCCTTCGAAGGGAGGGTTGGAGACAGGAGATCTGAATATAACTGTAGAGGGAAGAGTGATTTTTATGCCAGGCATCCACACCTTCCTATTCCCGGCTTTGCAGTCTCTGTCAAAAGCATTTTTACCCGTCAGAAGTGTCATGAACTTTACAATATTTCTCAAAAATATGTCGGATGTCAGTGTCTGGTATCTCCACAGGTCATTTTATTACTTTCGTGGGTGCAATCTCCTCAAAGTGACCACACTGATCTTGTAAATTCAAGATACCGTTTGAGAGAAGAACATCTTTGGCCTGTTTATTTCGTAGTGTCACTAACCAGAGATCTTTCGTCACCTGCGCCAATCGATCAGATCCGACATACTCTCTTAAAGCACGCCACATATCAATCGCTTTAGCGGCATTCAGCCCAAAAGTTCAAGGCTCAGTGGCCTCCCAAAACACTTTGTTTGCCATAGCACAAAAAAAAATATAGACTTCGGCCAAGGGAGCCGCCCAACATGCATTAGGTGCTATATGGGTGTGTGACATCCAAGATTGCTGATGGTGGCTATCTTGGATGACGCACATTTTGGATGACGTAGTTCGGTGAAAAACAATTCCAGCTATATTCTCACTGATGTGAAGCCAACCCCAAGTTTGAAGTTGATAGGTTGATTTGTTCTTGAGATATCGTATTCACAACATGGTTAGGACGGATGGAGGCAGTCATCTTGGATCACGCAGTATGGTTAACGGCCATCCCTGGCATCTTTTCCCTGATGTGAAGCCATCTCCCAAGTTTGGAGTTGATCGGTTGACTCGTTCTCGAAGTATCGTATTTACAACATTTATGGGTGTGTGAAATCCAAAATGGCTGACGGCGACCATCTTAAATGTTGTAGTTTGGTGAAAAACAATTTCAGTCATCTTCTCACTGATTTGAATCCACTTCTCAAGTTTGAACTCAATCGGTTGAATTCTTCTCGAGATTTCGAGTTCTCAACATGGTTGGGACGGAAAGACAGACGGAGGGGTAGCGTAGGACGGGTAGCGTTTTTTCTGTGTACATAATCATATGTAGGTGCATAACTGAAGATATATTACCTGAGGGCTTCATGGGGAGCGTCAGTTTTGAAAGCTTTACTTTTTAAATGAAACCACAATATGGTATCTGGTATTTATTTATTTATTTATTTATTGTACTTTAGCATGCTGACTACATTACATGCAAGGGTAGCCCAAACAGGTGGCGAACACCTATACTAGTTGGGCTCCCGATAACAAAAACAATATGTACATGAAGCGCAAACGTAATAGAATTGAAATAAACATAAAACGGCTAGAATTAGTATTTAAGATAGAAAGATAAAAATGAGAAACTTTAGCATATGGTACTGTGGCATGCAGATAAAAACATGTACACATGAGATACACATAAAATATAACGATTTAAAACAAGAGAACTAAAATACTAAGATTACAAGCGTCTAGTCCGTCATTCATAATCCAGCCGTCGTCCATTAGAGAATATCCGCGTCCATAATCCAAAGACCTATTCCATTTTCCATATAACAGTATTAGCACCAAATTCAAAAAGACAATCATATTATACATAAACATAGGCTTGTTTCCTGCAAGAGAGAAGCGGTCAACAGTATTCAATGATGCCGGCAAGACATCATGATGTTCCAAAAATATCAAATCCGTATCGCTGATCAGTATTCTTAATTCATAATATTCGTTATAGAGTCGTCATCTAAAAAAAGATGTATCTCAGTCACGCTTTGATTGTGACTCTTCATATGAGTACCATGAGGATCTTGAAGTACATGGGTTCATACGGCCCCTAGCCCCGGGTTAAGCGGAATTAGACACAAGTTACGAAACGTAGCGCCATAGATCTTGCACGCTACGTTCGTATTTTGCTATCAGCATGCGATATGTATCGCCAAATTTGAGAAACTTTGAGTATAGGCGCTTGGTGGAATAGCCCTGTTTTTTAAGTTTCTGCACCAATATTTTGTGACGTTGATTAAAATCGTCACATTTAACACAGGATCTGGCAAATGCTACTAAGCGAGATAGTATACGCCATATGCAGGTCCCACTGGAATATTACTGTCCAGAAAGGGATAGTTTACGATGTCGAAATTGTAATCATCTCTTTTGTCATAAAGTCGACGAGAGAGAATGCCGCTTCATTTTTATAGAGATATAGATCTAAATATGATGTGCCTGTAGGGCTATCTGTAGTTTCCTTCAAATCCAGTGAAGGTGGATATATCCTTCACTGCGTCATTTATATAGCGATTATCCACAGCGAGAAGATCGTCTATATAGCGTTTGGTGAATGAGAAAGAACGGGCTTTGAATGGATCGGTTTTGAAAGCGCCTGCATATAGTCATATTCATAAGAGAACAGATACAGGTCAGCCAACAGGGGTGCACAATTAGTACCCATTGGAATACCTATATGCTGCTGATATATTGTGTTGCCAAATTTCACATAGATATTTTTAATGAGAAATTCAAGCAACTCTATAAACAAAGAAACATCCCATGAATGATATCTCTTGTATGTAGTAGAGCTAAAGAATGCTTTAAGCACAGGAAAGTGTAACATGGAAAAATATCACAGGTGGGAATCAGTCGAGTTTACATGACGAGCATCGACAAAAGGAAGTCCAGGTACAAGTGTTGTTAACATTAAACTTGGATATTGTTTTCTGGGCATAAAATTTCTTGACCCGGCGTCTAAAACAATCTACAGTCAAGGACACATCCTGCATGTCACTCGGTAAAAGGTTCCATAAAGTAATACTTCTCATGTAAAATGATGACTTGAACGATTCAGTTTTACAAAGTACTATCCTAAGAGAATTCTGACGATTCGACCTCAAATTTTTCACATTATTGTTAAAATATACAGACTCGGGAATGTAAAGATTTTCCTCCTGAAGACATTTAAAGAAAAGAACAAGATCCGAAACTTCCCGTCTGAGGGATAAAGGCATCAACTTACACGCATATAGTCTGGTGTGGTAGTCACTGCTATACTCGTTCGTGATATATTTTGTTGCTCTGCGTTGGACCCCTTCTAAAAGTGTGACTAGTTGCTTATTGTGTGGCGACCATACCGGAGAGCAGTAGCCCAGAACACTTCGGACCATAGAACAGTATAAAGAGCACTTTACAAACTTGTCAACATTACTTCCACATGTACGCTTAATCAAGCCAAGCCTTTGGTTTGCTTTACCAACAATTTTTCTAATGTGGCTGTTCCACATTAGATTTGTAGCGACATCTACCCCTAAGTCGCATATGATGTTTTCATATTAAAGATCCGCATTATACATGGAGTAATCAAACACAATAGGGTTGTGTTTCCGTGTTACTTAAATTACAGTAATTTACATTTAACCAAGTTGAACAACATGTTCCAATCTTGGCTCCATTTGATAGGGTTATTGATATCTAGTTGCAGTGCATAACAATCTTCCATAGTTTTAATTTCCCGTAAACATTTACTATCATCAGCGAAAAGGGCAACAACAGTACCTTCGGAAACACAGTCAGGTAAATCGTTAATGTATAATAAGAACAGTACGGGTCCAAGAATAGATCCTTGAGGAACCCCTGATAATACGGGTAGCCATTCTGAAAATTGGCCTTCGGCCACGACACGTTGTTTTCTATTGTGAAGGTAGCTGCTCAACCAGTTATGAAGACTGCCATGAAAACCATACATACGTAATTTATACAATAGTTTGCCGTGGGGAACAGAATCGAACGCCTTGAAAAAATCTAAATATAAAGCGTCGACTTGACCACCATCGTCTAAAACTTTGCTCAACCAGTGTACAATTTCTATAAGTTGAGAGCATGTCGATTTCCCCTTAACAAATCCATGTATGGAGAGATGTATGATTCAATGACTATTCTGATCAACCGCATCTGATGAATGATGATACTGTTCAACTTCTTGATGACAAAATACGACGGAACCGCTATGAAATGTCTCCTTGGAATAGTATTATGGCTTGATGATGTATCTTATTCTCTCCACCCAAGATATTGATGAATGTTAACAAGGATTATGTTTGTACACGCAACAGTAAAATAGGTAACGATAGATAAGCAAGACCTTCCCACATTCAAAAACCCCCACCAGCTTACAAAAAAGAAACAATATGATGCCCCTACTGCAATGGTACCTTTTTTCTGATTATATGTTCTATTAAAGGTGACATGTGGCCCCTATCTACCCTATCTGCAAAACGAGAAAAAACTGAAAGCTGATACTCGGTGAATTTTTATTTTATCATATTGGGGTCATTTTGAGCCTATTTGCATAACACCCCGAGCAGAGGATCATGGATAAATCCAAAGGGCTGGCAAGTGCGGTACAAGAAAAGTAATGTTTTCGTCATTTTTCTTCAAAATTTTTGTTTTTCTCCAATGAAAAGCGGACAAAAACTATTTTATTTCGCATCTGACTATTATTTGTTAATTTATCATGTAGTTGTTGCGACCAAAAAATCGACCAAATAAATTCTTTAAAAAAATGACGTCACTGTGACCAAGGGTATGGTGTGGTACGTTGCAGCTCCCTAGCTCAAGAGTTGAAAACATATTTAGTGGTGGGGGGGGGGGATGAAATGGCTCCCCGAGGCCTGGACAGATTCTAAAAAGTCTAGGATAGGGTTGGAGTATCAGTAGCGACGAATATCAGATTATACTTTATAGCCAAAGGTGATTCCGGGCATCGATGGTCTGAATAGCTCTAAGCTTATATTAATATATTAAGTGGGATAAAGAGTGAACTGGCCATGCTGACGGAAATTAGGCGCATAGGCTACATTTGCATGCTAAGATAATGATGTGCTCATATCAGAATAGAGGTTGGCGTTTTTTCTAGTTGAAAATATCACGGGGATGAATAACGGTTATTTCGCATACGAGAAACGTGACAGGTACTGCCCAAATATGCCAAGGGTGTCGCTGCCTGGAACCACTGAGGCCTGAACACCAGCGATATTATACAGCGTATAGGGATATCCCAATTGTAGATTTATTGCCAAATGGAATTCTTGGGGATATCATTTCAAAAAGCGGATTGTTCTTGGTAACGTATACTATTTATATATTGTATTCAGTACAGATCAGACTTGGTTATATCTCTTAATTATTTCTATCTCTGTTATTCTGGTCAATCGAATCTGAGGCCTGGTGGTATAACTCGGCTTCGGCATGAGAAAAGACGACAGAACGGGAAATATTTGCACTAGTAATAACATCGGGCACTATTGACATATAAAATGCTCTCTAGCCGATATCATGGAATTCCGAGATCGGCCATTGAATCTTCTCTCAACCAACTACAAATCCCGTCTATTCTTTACGACTGAATAACCATTGATTCACCTCATATCTTCCAATTTCCATTTTCATTCCATTGAATTCGGGTGAAGACCAGCTGCTGTGCAAACGTCATCTGATACTCCATGCTCTCTAAATGTCATCCACGATAGACTATCGAAAACTTTGGTTTGAAGATACGCACAGACGGATGTCGATTGAATTGACACTAGAACTAGACCTAAAGCGGAACAGCAGACAGATTTAACTATTTGGCAAATATTAACTCAGTACCATATGTCCAGGGAACACATACCATTCCCCCACGTCCGATTAATATGTCATCCAAGCGAAATTAAGTATACGTAGGAATATTCAATTAGACGATAGAGGATTCTCAATGGGGATTCGGAATATTACTGTTGATCCGCAAAAACGGAGCTAATTATGAGCGAAAGGATGGACGTGATCTCTTCTTGAATACGTGACTTAGCGAGAGAAATTTGATAGAAGCACAATACCGGACTGGTTGAATGTGACTGTGGGCTACATTGCTTTGCAAATAACATCTATAAATAGCACCGCCGGCTTTTAGCAGGAAGATTCAGGAATGTACCAGACAGCGTTCATCTTTTGTTGTCTCGGTTTACTTTTCCATTTTTTATCTCTTGTGCAAAGTGCCACCCAGTGCTATCCTGAAGGGTTGTCGGGCTTGCAGAATTATTGCTTTATGGTGCGAGCTTCAGTTTCGGCATTATGCTCATTAGTATGCCGACTAGTTGTTACCAGATCGGGGTATCATGTTGTCGTGCTCCTGTTATTGTCTCGGCGGTTTCCGCAGTGAGCATGCGCATGCATATTTCGGCTGAATTTGCGATAAACAATCTATGTTAAGGAATTTTGTTCTGTTGTGCTCACGATTTGTTTTGTCGTTTTGACAGGTCGTGTCGTCTCACGACAGGCATTGCCACGTGTACTGGGCGGTCTAGAGAATCTCACGCGTTGATAAACAACGTACATATCTATGCTAAGTACTTGCGATTATCATAGTGACAAATCAGACAAATATCAGAGAAATATATCTGGGAAATATGGAGATAAATGTTATTGAGCAACGTGTTGCAGACTTGGGTAAAGTGAAAAGTAGCAAAGGAAAAAATATTTTGTGATGAGGCACGGACAGGATTTCCATCTCCGTCACGAATGGATTGACTCGACGTCATAGGTCAATTTGTTAATTAGCCGGGATACTGCCACCATTCAAATACAACAGCAGCGATAGCTAACATTGAGGTTTGGAACTGAGAAAATGACTTTGCAGACGCTTTCAAAAACCGGCCAATTTAAAGCCCGTTCCTTCCCATTTACCAAGCGCTATTTAGATGACCTTCTCGCTGTGGATAATCGCTATATAAATGACGCTGTGAATCGTATATATCCACCTTCACTGGATTTGAATTAAACTACAGATAGCCCTACCGGCACATCATATATAGACCTATATATCTATAAAAAATAAAGCGGTCCTTCTCTCTCCTCGACTTTATGACAAAAGAGATGATTACAATTTCAACATCGTAAACTATCCCTTTCTGGACAGTAATATTCCAGTGGGACCTGCAAATGGCATATACATATCATGCCTAGCAGCATCTGCTAGATCCTTTGTTAAATGTGACGATTTTAATCAACGTCACAAACATTGTCGCAGAAACTTATAAAACAGGGCTATACCACCAAGCGCCTCCATTCGAAGTTTCTCAAATTTGGCGATACATATCGCATGCTGATAGCACAATACGAGCGTAGCGTGCAAGATCTATGGCGTTACGTTTCGTAACTTGTGTCGGATTCCGCTCAACCTGGGGCTTAGGACCGTATGAATTCATGTACTTCAAGATCAGCATGCTGCTCATATGTACAGACACAATCAAAGCGTGACTGAGATACATCATTCTCTAGATGACGACTTCACTACGAATATCAATATGGATTAAGAATACTGATCAGCGATACGGATTTGGTATTTTTGGAACATCATGTGTCTTGGCGGCATCATTGAAAACTGTTGACCGCTTCTCTCTTGCAGGAAACTAGCCTGTTTATGTATACTATGATTGTCTTTTTGAATTTGATGCTAATGATGTTATATGGAATATGGGTAGATCTTTGTATTATGGACGCGAATATTCTTTAATGGACGACGGCTGAATTGTGAATGACGAATTAGACGCTTGTAATGGATCAAAGGACAGACTTGTTTTAATCGGAAACGACTGGTAAGGACCTGTTCCTCTCTCAAATTTCATTTTATTCACACAGCAGATTTCGAAGTGTAGCATATTATCCTCCAGTACCGAAGCAAAAAATGCAACCGTTGAGGTAGAAACGCATAAAGCTGCGCTTAAAACAGAATTTGGAAAGATGACATTGATATTTCTCACAGTGATAAACGTGAGCGTTAAAAATACCAGCATCTAGTCCCGCATTCAATATTCAGCCGTCGTCCATTAGAGAATTTCCGAGTCCATAATCCAAAGACCCATATAATAGCATTTGCCGTAATGAACTGGGTCCCACTCAAGGCTATTATAGGCTATACTCACCTGAACAGTCAGAAACGTTTCGACCAAACCATGAACAGGCGATGTAGAATCGGTCATACACGATTAACTCTCGAACATTTACTATAAAAAGAGCCAGTCCCAAGGTGTATTCCATGGCACGAAGATCTCACAGTGAAACATATTCCGATTTTAAGATTGTAAGAGATTCTTTTTATCGAGCGACTACTTTGAAAGATCTTTTTAGTCGGGTGAGAGAGGACTGTGTTATTTGACAGAAATCGGTTTGTTGCATAAGTTTCAATGTGTGTATGTTTTAATGTGTTGGATTACTAAGTTATTGGCTTGAGTACTTAGGATTTTGTTTGATCGTCCCTATATAGCTGAAATATTGCTGAACGCGACGTTAAACCTCAATTCTCTCCCTCTCTCTCTTGGTGGTAATGAACTGGGTATTTGATTAAACGCAACATAGGATGCGGAAAAGATGTCAGTTGCTGACAGGAAGTCACAGGACCTCACAGTCCAATATTCTGGATGCATATTTATAAACAATCACGACAACCAAAAATGATCGTTGTAAGAATTTGTATAAAAGACATGATTGTAGATGTAGATGTGATATCTTGACTGATATGCCCAAACGACCCTAGCACCGACTTGAGCGGCATTGCATACAAATATCCGAGAGCAATCATGTAATAGCCCTATTAATTCATCTGATGGAAAACTATGAACTATGTGACTTTTGGATAGAAAAAATCAGGTATCAATTCCCGGTTGGACGAACCGTTTGTGGGCGTGTTGGATTGAGCTAGTTTTCTCCAAATCACTGTCTCAATGGTTCTAAGCAATCTTTGATAAAGATCTCCTTCAGAACAGCTCATTCAAGCAACGCAAAAATAGACACTATTATCGTGATACTGGACACGAAACCAGACAGACTTCCCATGATATCTAATATAGCGACCATAACAACGGGAACGGTATAATGGAGTTCGAGCAGGAAACCAGCTTACAATCTAAAAGTTTCACGTTCCTATTTGTGAGATGCTTTGCCTGGCAACCATCATGGCGACTATAAGAGCTAATCAGGAGCTTGAAAACCAGTATTATCAACTGTGGTCATATTTAGCACACACTCTACAGCTCGGAAATGTTCTGATAACTTTGCTTTTTTCTCACATTCAGCCCTCATTCCACGATACTCTGGGTTTATTTTCTGTTTTGCTTTGAGGTTATTTCTCGCCCATGTTGGATTGACATAGTTTTCGAAGAAAAAATTACCCTCCGGAATGGCAGAATTCAGTAACCTGAAACTTAACATGCATATACAAAGATATACCATTCTGTAATACTTCGTGGCCCTCGGGTTTTTGCTCGTAGTTCAATTAGAATATCAGCTTGTAGAGTCAGTGTGACTTTTTCTTAGATCCCACTGTCCGAGTGATTGAATATAGACGTGACCTACCCAAACTACGTCTGTCACGTCCATACCTGTCACAATGTGTTCCCATCGCATTAGGGCTGTCCCGCGACACGAAACAACGAATTGAATTTACGAACCTTTACAGGCGTTCTGTTTGCAGATACGTATTTTACCCCGAGGCGATAAGATCTTTAACTTTTTTTTTTATTTTCACTGTTTTGAAAAGCACTCTGATAGCTATTTTTCGACTTTTGCGCTGTTGATAATGTTACAGCATTGCCCGGTGTATAACCTTGGCTTGACGTGACGAGGGTAATGACGACGGCAGGAGAGTTCCATCTCCGGTCGAATAATAGTACATGTTATCTTTATCGATTTCGGTTCGAAAATATCACATCTTATCGTTCACTTAGTCCAAGAATCTCAAGAATTCTCAGACAATTCACACATTGAAATTACTATTGGCGCCACGAATTAATCGGAATATTCAAGTCGATTTTATGGCAATAAAAGTGGTGGTTGTATTCTAGTTAATTCGCGACTGATAGCACACGTGTCAATCTCACAAGCCAAGAGAGGGGGCATTTCTGCGACAGCACATTTGCAAAATACTTCTGAAACAACATATGGTGTAGACACATTGTCCACTAGTGGCGATGAGTTTACACTTGACATTGTCTGTCTGCTTTTTTGTGTAGATAAAAGCATATTTGCTCAAGTGTCCCCAACTTAATGACAATATAGTTTAATGTATACGGCTTGATATTTATCATCGATCAATGATGCATATTACGCCTGAGCACCTGTCAATTACATCAAGCATATGTTTCAAGAGTCGTGGTGCGACAGCGGAGGGATAATTGTGGCAGCTCGCAAAACACTCGCAATATTATTTTGGAATTTCACTCGATACTAAGCATTTTAGAACCTATATATCACATCCGATGTTATTCTCGTCAGCATCATGAATCAGTGTAAATGTCTTCCATCTTCCAGTACAATGATATCTGTGTTTTGACATTCTCCCATCGTCAGATCTGTAATCTGTTGTTATCGAAATAACACTCTATAATTCTCTGAACCTGAATTGACAGTCAATCTTTATCAATTAAGATGGGTACACAAAAAAGCGTCAACCTTCACGAGAGAGATATGCATCTAAAGTTTGTCCAGTTTAATGAGTCGTCTACTTTGGTGCTTGTCAAAAGCAATAGTTAATTCTGCATAAATTTTTTTTTGCAGCCTGTTGAATAAACTGATCTCTACAAAATGACTACCATTTCTCCGTGATATCGATAATATATCACGATGGAAACAACTTTTTTATTCTCTCCTTATAAAACTCCAGTACAGTTGTTTTTGTCTCGGGTCTCAATTACATAGGGAGACTTCATAACGTATTCAAGCTCACTGGCCACAAAGGTCATTGATGCCGTATAAAGTAATAACAGGCATCCGTGGGAGTGTAGCTTATATCTCATGTCCAGTGAAATTGCCGAATGATAAGCCGCACACTCCTCTATAACCGTACACGGCATTGTTGATCTTTGTGCTAGACAACACGAATACATTATGACGTCTCTCAATGTAATTGAACCTCTGTACATGAAACAACTGTACTGGAGTTTTATATGGAGAAAATTACAAAGTTATTTCAAGCGTGA
Source organism: Hanleya hanleyi (assembly GCA_036873755.1). Lineage (NCBI taxonomy): Eukaryota > Metazoa > Mollusca > Polyplacophora > Lepidopleurida > Hanleyidae > Hanleya > Hanleya hanleyi. The sequence goes on along the minus strand of JAVTVY010035181.1, from coordinate 111,293 downwards.
TATATTATCGATATCACGGAGAAATGGTGGTCATTTTGTAGAGTTCTGTTTGTTCAACACGATACAAAAAAGAAAACTTATGCAGAGTTAATTGCTGATTATTGACAAGTTCCAAGAGGACCACTAATTAAAATGGACAGACCATCATCGCCTGTCCATTGTGAATTGTCCACAATCAGCGCCGCATTTGTCAGCCCAACTCAATCAGACAAATATACGGATATATATTGGTAAAAAGTCGCTATATCTTGGGGGAAAATATCGGATCCAGAACGGCTTGCCGGCCGCAAGTGTGGCAGTGATTATATTGGGTCAATTATTGTGATGATTGATTAGGATAATCTATGATTGATGCATACCAGCTTCCCCAAGCGATCTCTGTTCTTCCAATATACCTCATCAAGATGCGTTTCCCTCTGTGCGATTTATACAGTAACGACCTTTAGAGTGAATATTGTATTATATATATATTATTGGTATCAGTTCACCCTTTCCAATATGAATCTCCAAAGACTTGCTTTGTATCCGAGCAATGTTCAGTTTATGAACTTGTCCGTGGCCTCTTGGGGGCATAGCGAGCATACTTTTACGGCATACTTCTAAACAAAAGAAATGTGTCCAGATATCTAATCTCTCCGGATACTCCGGCTTCCTCCTCCAACCAAACTGACTGTCATCATATGAGGGAAATAACCTTGAGTGTGACATTAAACCGAATACCCCCAGATATCTGTCACGATTTCATAGGCTGATGACTTGGTATTTGTGACGACGTCGTCCGTTATTGTTACTTGCTCTCTCTTAGCTAAACGACAGGTTCGCTAGGTGTATATGTTACTCGTGGAAACACAAATAACTGGTTCGCTGCAGAAACGTAAGAGCAAATTGGAATTCTTTCCGGTTTATTCTAGTTTTGAAAGTATCTGAATTATTTTTCTACTTCTCATATTCTTTCATCATATGGACTAATCAGATCACTTGCTTTACGTAATGGCATGTTATGTGGCAACTTATTTTATGAACAGATTCGTATACACTGAAAGTGGGCGGAGCGCGATACAAGTGGGCGGAGCAAGTGGGCGGAGCGCTATACAAAATGGTAAATGTTTTGCCTCAATGAGAAATCTTGATGTCGTGAAGATGTAATTTCCATCGACACTTCCATATCCATAGAAAGAGAAGTATCATAGTGTAATGAGCATGAGGGTAGCCATTCAAATAGAAACATTATTTCACTTCCAAATGGAGTTCATTCAAATAATCTTTCTTTTCTAGAATATAGACGACGAGGCAATGGATCAAACTGAATTTTTTATCATTCATTCAGGGTTATAAGGAATCCATTATTTTATATTTCTAGGCCCGTGTAACAAATATGGGGTCTCATAATACATTGCTAGAAAAAAGTGAGTATCATTGAGATTATTGCTTGTTATTCCATGATAGTACAATGAGAATAACGTTTTTCTCTCAACTCGACGATTATTTCCAAGAAAAATGTAAGCATCCCTAGGTGATTGGGGAGGGGGTATAGTGCTTTGTAAGGTCGATTACAACATCAAAACATACGAAGAACAATTTTTGCCACATTTGCGCAACAGATAAAACTTAAGAGCTGGACGTTATGACAGTTTATACTTTATATGGCGTCAGGTTCCTATTTACTTTTTCCTATGCACAAAGTGTCCACGGTACTTTTAAAGAATGGCGGTCATGTGGAGTCATGCATTGTAATGTCGTACTTTTATTTTTGCCTCAAAGTAAACATTTGTAATGGTTTGAAATTACCGATAGTCTATTTGTATAATCCTTAACACAAAAAAATGAAGTTCAGAATGGTGGTTGCAGGGCGCCATGCGAGACTAGTGTATTTTGAATGTCGTTCTTCAAGTTAAAAGCTTTTCTGATTTCTGAGTATTAATTTCGATCAATTTTGAGTTACTTTGTGAAATTTTGCGAATTTGTTTTGTTACTTTGAGTTAAGAGCGAAAATTAATAGATAACGGCCATGTGGGGTGATCTGAAAGTGGCGCTTTTATTCATTTGTTAAATATTGGTTGATTTCAAGATTACGACCTCGTGTTTTCATCTGAGAATCGTATTTCCTCCATATTCTTTATTCTCAGTTCAAAATAGGCATCTTTTGAAAACAAGCAGTCTCGCATCATGGCTTACCACATCGAGGACATTTTAAGTATACTATTATTGTATATGTCTAAATTTGGTGATAATGCTGTTATATGAAATAGGACTGCGGATATAGTTTAACGGCCGAATATTGAATGACGGACTAGCAGTATGTATTTCATTTCCCTAAATTGTATGGAAAGTAATATCAACTCACTGCACATTTTTAACAAGCAAAACACACGGGACCTACACAGGCCCATGGACTATCAGGATTGCCAGAAACGTGTACACTGTTGAAAGGTCAGGGTGTTTTTTTCACTGGATCTCACTGAATAATTTCAAGAGGGTACATTCAGAACACCGCTATTATTCATCTTAAATAATGCAAGTTTGTATATTCCTTACAAGCACTACATGCACTTGTGGACAGTACTGCTATTACTTAAATAGGTCACATTCGTGCCTGAAAAAAAAACAGGAGGAAAAAACTCGTGGAAACAACATGTGTCGTCTCTTAAGACAAGACAAATAAGGATACGAACAACTGAATCCAAAACAATCAGAGGAAACGAAATGTACAACAGATTGCCTGGCGTTCGATCAAATATTGGTATATTCGGAAAGGTCATAAGGTCACAAAGTCTGTTTGGAAAGCCTACTGGCATTGTTCTGCTTTGTCAGGCAACCATGTATTATAACTACCATACTACCAATATGAAGGCAGTTATACACGTAATGGACGTGATAACTTCATCCTTCATTTGCTGTTTAACTTTGGCAATCTGCTTTTATCTAAAGGTATATCATGACATGCTTTCGATACTTTCTCCTCATAATTATCCTCGAATTTCCAATGTGCACCAGGTCATGAAAGGGTTCTATTTTAACTACGGTGTCCGTTCGAGGTTGAATAGTTTCGCGATAAATAGCAGTGCAGGTGTATCGAAGAAAATCCCACGTGGAGTTTCAAACCAGAGCAGGGTCAGAGATTCCGTTTGAAGTTACGCAAGTATCAATTCATCAGGAGTACTGTCACGATCATCTTGTTAATCAAGGCTGAACCATGGGTTGCTGTCCCGACCTGGGTTGTCGAATGATAGTGTTTGTTTTCGAAATGTTCTGAAGGGCTAATATAGTGAAACATACACAATACTCTCTTACTTTCTCATCGAATATGATTTATGAGAATATGCTCTAATTCTGTACATTAATGCTAGGTCCATTTGCCCATTACATTATTTATTGATAATCTGACATGTCAGAATACATTCATCTCTCCGCTGTGTCTTGTTTGATAACCGGCTAGGAAAGGTGATCACATAGTCTATATATATATACACTGGTTCATCGACGCACCAGCTCTTAGTTACCATATCGCTCAATTAAATACCTTCTCATGGGTTAGCGAAATTTGTGAAGCAGTGGAACTGCCCGATAAAGTATCTGATTTATCATTCGAGCTAAGATTCTCAACTGACATTCAATTTCTATGTTGGCGTGGATACATCGTGTGGAGGTAGATGCACATGACACTGCCAAAAGTGCACGAAGCGCATACAATGATACATACACTGTTGCGGTATCTGCTGTGACCAGAGCTGTACAATTACATTCTAATTATAGGCATATGCATGTAACCTGAACATGCGCATTGCAAGCCTTGAACATAGAGGGATTCCCAAATGCGAACCACCAGAGAAGAAAGGACTGGTGTGCAGATATGCGGCTAGCCATATATTACAGCTATTTAGTTCATTGCATAATTTGATCTCTACTAGACATAAAATAAATAATTGATTTAAAAATTTTCAGAAATATTCGCCATTGACCAGTGAAGCAAAATAGACGAACTTACTCCTGGCTCATTGGAATTTTGTAAGGTTTCTTTGGAATAGATAACAAAAACGAACTGGTATCATATGGCGACATTTTGAACCGACTTCGTGTTCAACGATCTGTTTCCTAGTTTTTTTTCACTAATCGTTAGATTCTTGGTATGTGCTTTAGAATAGGTTAACCAGAGGACTATTCTGTGAAGTCATGTGACGCAGTCAGTATGTCGGCACCTCTTCCCACTTCCCTTATATGTGTTGTAATCCTTCTTTACTCAAATACAGCCCACTATCAACCAACCTGATCAACTTGAGCAATTGAATGACTTCATAAGTCGGAAGAAAACAATTATGTAAAACCAGTGCGGGTCAACGGGCTGAGGGTAATTCATCCTACACAAGCTACAGGCATGAGGCGCTCCAGCAACGTTTCGTTTGGTGCTGTTGGTATTTTTGCTGAAATACTGACTGAAGTAATGGTTTAAATTACATGGGAAAAGATCCCATATTAACTTGGTCAAGTCCGGACTGAAGGCAATACATATATACCACTGGAAGTACATATTAGCAATACTCGCAAGCACCGGGAGGATATGGCTGAAATTTGCGGGGTTGTCTCTTAAATATCAATCCATAAACTATTGCGAAAATCAGAGTGCTAATAAAATAACACTAACTTTAAAGCGTGAAGCGCTACACCGGACTTGGAAGAAAAAGCGATATTATCCATCATTTATGCGGAATGCTGAAAAGATAAAAGCATAAGATAAAAGGTTTATCCCTGGAGTCGGTTCAATGAAATAATATCACACGTTATCATACACGTCTATAATTTTCCCTACTTTTATCTATATAATCGAAAGTGCCCAATAGCTTGCGAAACTACTTTTTGTTTACAGATTTTGCAGACGATCGGTGTTGTAACAACATCACGACAACTGCATGATCAGGGCCCAAATGTAAAGGAATTATTTTACATAAATTTCCCATAAATTTGGGGGCCTTCGTACATGTAGTAAACATTTCCCACTACATCAAATGTATGGTAAATACTGTGCGTAATGTTAAGCGTCCGAAGGTACGTGTACATTATTCCCATTGAGAAAGAATCAATCTTTCCATTCGCAAGTCTTATTTGTGCTATTCTATCAGTTCGTTTGAGCTGACCGTTATGGGGATTTTGTTGAACTTTGTGTTTGCCGGTACCGTTCTTAGTCGCCTTTGTGTATCAGCGTGTATGGGGTCGCAGCCGCACTCGGGGTCCTAATAGCGCGACAAAGACGGTTTTGAATAACGGCCATACTCACACGTACCGTAGAAAGAAATTCTTGCTCCCAATCAAGAGGTTTCCAGACTTATTAACCGGTCAAAAGTAGCATGGATTCAACAATGACGGTCAGTTTCTGATGGTATTAAGCGGCCACGTTCGCTGAATGGACGGAATGCATCGACCCGTCCTCTTTCCACCAAGTGCTTGGCTGTTGGGCGATTGCGCTATCTCTCCAGCCGGCCAAACCACGATCAATGGAGGCCTTTGTCGAGAGTGACAAGCGCTACCAAAGCCAAATTTGACTTCCTCGCGCGTAAATGAATGATTATTATGTCTAGGTATTTTCATCGGGTTCTTCAAGCTCTGGAAACGGGAAATTAATGATAGCAGAGAAGCCTTCTGGTCGCTCGTATTGACAACAGGTCGTCACATTGACACAACATTGACGTTTTCACGAGAATGTTTACTTTTGTGATTTTGAGACAAATTAAGACGCACCGGGCAGGAAGTAATCGCCCTATTGAAAAGGGTTCACTACTTTGTACGAGGTTAATCCTTGGGAGGAGGTTTCTCTATCGAATACTCGCTCGTGTTATCTATTATTGATACCGGGAATAATGGAAAAGGTTACCGGTGATTAAATATTTCCACGCTCGTTTTTGAGAATTTTTGAACCTAACAAAATGATATTCAAGGTTCTTGAACAACATGTTGTGACCATTCTAGGCGTAGCTGGCTATTCTCCACAAGAAAGCGTACTGGAATAAGGCTAGTGGCAAACAAACTCAAAGATCTTGCAATGATTATATTGCAAGGACGGACTTGGCTCGCTGGAATTCGCTACTCACATCCACATGATTCCAGCAATAGTTCGAACTATCACCAATTGCTACATGTAGATTGGTTTAATCATGAAACGATGTCATCTGTTCGCAGACAGCTATGCCAAAGATACTCAAATGAAAATATTGAATATGTCTGATTTGTTTTCAGGAGTACGCTTGCCTGGATGATTTTATGATTTAAAAAGAATTTCCGTGCGTAAATAGACTGAACACTTTCAAAACCATCAGTGACAAGACAAGCGCACAAAACTGTTCGATCGCTGCGCTTCCCTAAAATGTAGACATGTAGGAATAGGTACTGTTGATGTCAGAGTTATTATTTTCTGGGATTGTCGACGCAAGAACTTTAGAATAGAGAATACTAGCAGGGTCTGATGTCTTTTGATTATTTCGTGAGGTTTGCGGATTTCCAGATAGGCCAGTCGTTCACAATCTATGCAAAGGTATTATTTGCAAATACGAGCAAGCCGCAGTGATGAGTCATACATTATTTTTTCTCTGATTTTGGTCCGAAAATTGTATTCTATTTTTTTGTACATTCTTGTCAGTTGATATTCTACCTCTGCCGTTTGATAACCATGTTGTTGTCGTTTTAACGTTACAGTTCAAGTAAAACAAATGCGGGGCGACCAATTGGTAACACAGCGTAAAAGAATTTAGACATATTCCTGGAAGAGATTACACGAACAGGTTGCTCCCATATGGAAACTATGCGAGAAATAGCAACTCACCATCTAGAAATCGTTATTGAATTAAGTGAATGCAAACCAATACATCAATAAATCGACGGGATTGTATTGCGACTTGTATACATGCCAATAACAACTCCGGGCTGTACGGCGATGTTTATAGAATTTGGCGCTTCCGGTGTCTCGCCCGTGGCGGAGAACTGTATAATACTGGCATTAGCAATGGAGCTACGGTAAATAACTCGATAGAGCGCTTCCTGTCAAACCGTCCGTTATTAACTCGTGCTACATATTAGGGTTTGATGAAAACGTTGGCTAATATTTCATCAGGGAAATGCTTTGAAGGATTCATTGACAGAATCAACGCCTTTCGAGAGCTGAGAAGCTTTCTGAGATTTCTTCCTTGACATGAATGACGTCAAAACGTCGAGTTCTCGCCTCGCAGTGCAGTGCACTACTAGGTACAGTGCATCAATTTTTGTCATTGCTGACAAAAATCAATATCTTTCCGTACGCCAGCATGATTATTACTATTGAATTAATAATACCTTTGTCGTCGTGAAGAAAATTTTTAAATTGTATCAGAGAGCTGAAGCGAAAACAGCCACAAATTTTACTGCTCAACAATATGGGAGAACGTCATTACAAATTCTGGATAATTCAAGGCTTCATTTGCTGTTTAACTGTGGCAATCTTTTTTATCTAAAGATAATTGTATCCTGCAATGTTGATGTCGATTCGGTCTCACCAAAATCTTCATGAAATTCGGAAATGTGAACCAGGTCATGAAATGATTCTGTTTTAATTACCGTGGTAATCCTCTCGAGGTTGACTAGTTTTGCAAAACAAATAGCAGTGCAGGTGTATCGATGAAAATCCCACATGGAGTTTGAAACCAGAGCGAGGTCAGGGCTTCCATTTGAAGTTACGCAAGCATCAAGTCATCACGAGTGCTGTCAAGACAAATGATACTGGTTGTTTTCAGAATGTTTTGAAGGACTAATTTAATAAAACATGTACTATACTCTGGTGCGTTCTCGTCGCATATGATTTAAGAGAATATACCCTAATTTTGGACATTGACGCTGGATCGATTTCCCTATTACATTATTTATTGATAATCTGACATGTCAGAATACATTCATCTCTCCGCTGTATCTTGTTTGGTAACCGGCTGTGAAAGGTGATCACATAGATATATATATATGTACACTGGTTTATCGACGCACCAGCTGTTAGTTACCATATCGTCCAATTAAATAACTTCTCGTGGGTTAGCAAAATTTGTCGAGCAATGGATCTGTCTGATAAAATATCTGATTTCCCCTTCGAGCTTAACAGATTCTCAGCTGACTATCAATTTATCTGTTGGCGTGGGTATAGCGGGTGGAGTTAGATGTACATGGCACTGTCAAACCTACACGGAGCGCATACAATTATACATACACTGTTGCAGAATTTGTCCTCACCACAGCTGCACATGCAATTACATTCTCTTATGTAGATATGCGGCTAGCATAACAACTTAGTTCATTGCACAACTGGATCTCCTCTAATAATAAATATAACAGATTTTAAAGTTTTCGAAAATGTTCGTCTGCTGTCAATGGCCAGGAAACTGAAAGAGAAAAACATTGGAGTTTGCAGGGTTTCTTTAGAAAACACAGATAACAAAAATAGAAATGATACGATATGGCGACATTCCGAACTGACCTAGTGTTCAACGGTCTGTTTCCTTGGATATTCTTCCCTACACAAACCAAACTCTTCATAAGTTATTTCCCGATATAATAATCTGCAAAACCTATTCGAGACAACGGGCACAGTGTAGGCATGATGCGCTTCAGCAAAGTTTCTCGTAGTGTGCGGTGGATATTTTTGCTGAATTACTGATTGACGTAATGATTTAAATTATATGGGAAAACAATTCCATATTAACTTGGTGAAGGCAATACAGCAAAACCAGGGCCAGTTCATATCACCAATTCTCATAAATGCCAGGACGATTCGTCTGAAATTTGCAGGTTTGTGTCCCTTTTAATATTACTATTGCAGAATCGGCACCACTGGTAAAATAACACTAATTTTAGTTACAAACCACTACACCTGAATCTGAAGATGTAGCAATATATATCCATCAATTTTAAGGAATGCTCAAAAGGTAAAAACTCAATAGGAAAGTACATTTCTGGTCAATGAAATAATTTAATAATAATATCTCACTCTGTTTTTTCCCCTACTATTTTCCATATAATCGCAAGGGTCCTGTTTATATATATATATATTATTGGACAATTGGACTTCATATTTGACAGAGGTTGGTCGGAATTACATTTTGTTTACAGATTTTCAGACGATCGGTATTGAAAAAATATCACGACAGCTGTATGGATATCTCGCAATACAATATCTTCATGATGTTCATACGAACATCAATAAGTGCGCGAGTTTTAATATACTCTGGAAAACAACTTGAAAATTAATTCAGATAAGAAAAAACTGATAGATGATACAGATTGGGCAAGCATCATCGTGTAGCAAGTGTCTGAATCGACATTCAATATTCAGCTGTCGTCCTTGAAATAATTTTCTCTCGCATCAATTCCAAATGTACTTGAAATAAAAATAAAAGATTGTTTCCTACTAGAGAGAACCGACATCATGGCAAACTGTTTAATGTAAAAGGCAAGGTTGAAGTGTATCTATATATAGCTTTGTGCTTATTTTGCTGATATTTTGCTGATACATTATCATATGAATAAGGTCGTTCTACTGCATAAGACGACTGGCACCAAATGAAGAATCACTCCAAACTGGCACCAAACGGCATAGCATGGACAACGAGTGAAAAATGCTGGACCGGAAGTCCATATAGAATATCCACAATTCCGTCATATAAAAGGAAATGATATGAGCTATTCAACCCTATCTATAATCTGAATCAGGAGAGAAGCGATTAACCATGTTCAGTGATGTCTGCAATTCTACGTGATACTAAATTCTTCATGGCACCAAATGACGGACCACTCCAAACTGGCACCAAACGACATAGCATGGACAACGACTGAAAAATGTTGGACCTGAAGTCTATATAAAATACCTACAATTCTGTCATATGAAAGGAAATGATATGAGCTATTCAACACTAGCTATAATCTGATCCAGGCGAGAAGCGATTAACCATGTTCAGTGATGTCAGTAATTCTACATGATGCTAGTCATCGTCAAGTCCTTTATCATCCACAACTATTCGTCACAGCCGGCGTTGTTTGTGTATAAGAAACGGAGTAAACGTTTCGGTATACGTCTTTCCATTGAAGGCGCCGCTAATGCTTCATTTGGGATCTTTTCGCGCTGCCTCTGTAGCTTCACTATGTTATCACTACGCACAATGTTATATTTACCATACGCCCAAATGTATAGGAATTATTTATCATACATTTTCCATAAATTTGAGGGGCCTTCGTACATGTAGTAAACATTTCCCACAACATCAAATGTGTGGTAAATATTGTGCGTAGTGTTAAGCGTCTGAAGTTACATGTACATTAATCTCATTGAAAAAGAATCAATCTTTCCATTCGCAAGTCTTTATTTGTCCTATTCTATCAATTCGTTTGAGCGGACCGTTATGGGGGTTTTGTTGAGCTTTGCGTTTGCCGGTATCGTTCTTGGCCTCCTTTGTATATCAGCTTGTATGGGGTCGCACTCGCACTCGGGTTCCTAATAGCGCGACAAAGACTGTTTTGAATAATGACCTCACGCGCACGTACCTTAGATAGAAATTCTTGTTGCCAATCAAGAGGTTTCCGGACTGATTAACCGGTCAAAAGTAGCATGGGTTCAACAATGCTGGCCAGGTTTTGATGGTATTAAGCGCCCACGTTCGCTGAATGGACGGAATGCATCGCCCCGTCCTCTTTCCACCAAGTGCTTGTCTGTTGGACGATTGCACTATCTCTCCAGCCAGCCAAACCACGATCAACGGAGGCCTTTGTATAGAGTGACAAGCGCTACCAAAGCCAAATTTGACTTCCTCGCGCGTAAATGAATGATTATTATGTCTAGGTACTTTCATTGGGTTCTTCAAGCTCTGGAAACGGGAAATGAATGATGGCAGAAAAGCCTTCTGGTCGCTCGTATTGACAACAGGTCGTCACTCTGACACAACATTGAAGTTTTCACGAGGTTTACTTTTGTGATTTTGAGACAGATTAAGACGCGCCGTGCAGGAAGCAATCCCCATATTGAAAAGGGGTCACTACTTTGGACGAGGTTAATCCTTCGGAGTACGGTTTCTCTATCGAATATTCGCGCGTGTTATCTATTATTGATAAAGGGAATAATGATAAGATAAATAAATTATATTCAAGTTTCTTGAATAAGATGTTGTGACAATTCTAGGTGTCATGGTATTGCAGTATCAAATTAGACACTGTGGACATTTCTAGAATAATAGAGCTACGTATTATGTGATTATAATAATAGAATTCTCTTCAAGCTGTCCTGGCCGATTTATTATATTTGCAAATGGCCGAATTACGAAAAAACCCGTATTATGATGGTAATTGGGTCGCAACGCCATCTGTACATCTATACGCTTGTATACATACTGTTATATGGGTTAATTATTTGGAGCTTTCTAGAAGCGGTTGTGATCGTATCTGGGTTAAAATCATACGTCATTGTTGTACCGTGGAAGCTTCTTGATTTGATAGAATAATCTTGAATGCTCGATAGAGTATAAATAGCCGGACGGTCAGTGTTCGAGGGGGAGGTTCAAACGGCTTCTATGTGGGTGCATAAGATTGTGCTACTGGACATAACCTTTGCCTGAGACTACTGACTGCTGGATTGTATATTCCTGTTGGATTACTCTTGTGCGTTTGACCGCTGTATTAACTGACGGACCGTGTGAATGAACTGACGGAAACTGGACAACAGCTGAGCGGTGTGGACTATAACAATACAGGAACGCGATTTCTGCGTGTCTGTACGGACTGCATAGAGATTTGCACGTTAATACGGACTGTGAGAGATACACCGGTATAGCATTGAACAGTAAGACTATATTTCATTTATTTGCTGGATTGACCTAACTTAATTTGTATATGATTTTAGTATTGTAAATAAATATTTGATTGTTAATCTTAGATTTCACAAACGCTTTCTGTCGCGTTTTTTCAATTATCGCTTAGACGTAACATAGGCGTAGTTTATTCTTCACAAGAAAGCGTCCAGGAATAAGGCTAATGGCGAACAAACCCAAAGATCTTGCAATGATGATACTGCAATGACGAACTTTACTCGCTGGAATTCGCTACCCACATCCAGATGTTCGAACTATCACCAATTGCTAAATTGGGTTATTCATGAAACGATATCATCTGTTCGCTGACAGCTATGCCACAGATACTCATTTGATTTTATTGAATATGTCTGATACGTTTTCAGGAATACTCTTTCCCGGATGATTTGAAAAGAATTTCGTGCGTAAATAGATTCAACACCTTCAAAATCATCAGTGAAACAACAAGCGTGCAATATTGTTCGATCGCCGCGCTTCTCTAAAATGTAGACATATAGGAATAGGTACTGTTGATGTCAGAGTTATTATTTTCTGGGATTGTCGATTAAAAAACTTAGGAATAGAAAGATATTATATGCAAATATGAGCAAGCCGCAGTTAGGCGTCGTAGATTATTTTTTCTCTGATTTTGATCCGAAAATTGTATTCTATTTTTTTTGTACATTCTTATCAGTTGATATCCTACCTGTGTCGTTTGACAGCGAAAATGTAGCACGTAACAGCGAAAAAGAACTTAGACATATTCCTGGAACGAGATTACACGAACAGGTTGCTCCCATATGAAAACTATGCGAGAAATAGGAACTCGCAGCTTCTGGCGTCAATGGCATTCACAATCTAGAAATCGTTACCGAATTAACTGAATGCAAACCAAATACGTCAATAAATCGAGTTGATTTCATTGCGACTTCTATAGATGCCAATAACAACTCCGGGCTGTACGGCGGTGTTTATAGAATTTGGCGCTTCCGGTATCTCGCTCGTGGTGGAGAACCGTATAATACTGGCATTAGCGATAGAGCTACAGTAAATAGCTCGATACAACGCTTCCTGGCAAACCGTCCGTTATTAACACGTGCTACATTTTTTTAGTTGGATGAAAACGTTGGAAGATGGAAGATGAAGGCTAATATTTCATCAGGGAAATGCATTGAAGGATTCATTGACAGAATCAACGTCTTTCGAAAGCTGAGAAGCTTTTTAAGATTTCTTCCTTGACACGACTGACGTCAAAACGTCGAGCTCTCTCTTGGCCCAGAATTAGGTACAGTGCATCAATTTTTGTTATTGTTGACAAAAATCAATATCTTTCCGTACGCCAGCATGACTATTACTATTGAAATAATAACACGTCTCCCTCCGTGGAGACAAATTTTAAATTATACCAGAGAGCTGAAGTGAAAACATACTGCTCAACAATATGGAAGAACGTCATTACAGATCCGGGATTACTCCATCCTTCATTTGCTGTTTAACTGTGGCAATCTTTTTCTATCCAAAGATATACAAGGTATCCTGAAATGTTGATGTCGATTCGGTTTCATCAAAATCTTCATGAAATTCCGAAATCTGGACTAGGTCATGAAATGGTTCTGTTTTAACTACCGTGCCCATGTTCTCGAGGTTGACTAGTTTCGAAATAAATAGCAGAGCAGGTTTATCGATGAAAATCCCACGTGGTGTTTGAAACCATAGCGAGGTCAGGGCTTCCGTTTGAAGTTACAGAAGTATCAAGTCATCAGGAGTACTGTCACGACCATCTTGATAATCAAGGCTGAACCATGGGTTTCGACATGGGTTACTGAATTATATTGAGTGTTCTTGAAATCTTCTTAAGAGATATTGTATTGAAAGATGTACTATTCTCTCATTGGAGATGATATAAGAGAATATGCCCTAATTTTGGACATTGATGGTGGGTCGATTTCTTCATGACATTAGATTATTGATAAACTGACATGTTAGAATACATTCACCTGTTCCCTGTCTTGTTTGGTAACTGACGGTGAAATGCGACGCACCAGCTGTTAGTTAGCATATGGCCCAGTTAAATACCTTCTCGTGGGTTGGAGAAATTTGTGAAGCAACGGATCTGTCAGATAAGATATCGGATTTCCTCTTCGAGCTTAGATTCCAAGCTGACTATCTATTTCTCTGTTGGCGTGGATATAGCGTATAGAGATAGATGCACTGTCAAATGTACACGGAGCGCATACGATACATACACTGTTGCAGTATATTTCCTGACCAGAGCTGCAAAATTACATTCTAATAATTTAGGCACATACTTGCGCATTGCTATCCATGAGCATAGAGGGATTCCCAATTTCGAACCACCAGAAAAAAAGACTCGTGTTCAAATATGCGGCTAGCCATATATTACAACTGTTTAGTTCATTGTTTACCTATAACTTACCTATGCGTGAGATAAATAATTGATTTAAAAGATTTCCGAAATATTCGGCATTGACTGATGAAGCGAAATAGACGAACTTAGGTCTAGACCATTGTAGTTTTGTAAGGTTTCTTTGGAAAACACAGATAACATAATCGAAATGGTTCCATATGGTGACATTGTGAACTGACCTGCGTTCCACTATCTGTTTCTTTGGATATTCTTCCTTGCTCAAACACAGCACACTATCAATCATCCTCATCAACTTGAATGACTTCATAAGTTATTTTCCCATACAATATTCTGTCAAATCTGTCAAATGGGAGACAACGGGCTGGGATAATTCATCCCACATACACGAACATAGGATGAGCACGTGCGCTGCAGTCGGACCAACCACGACGCTCGACCCAAGCTGCAGGCATGATGCGCTCCAGCAACGTTTCTCGCAGAGTGTGATTGAAGTAGTGGTTTAAATTATAGGGGGAAAAGGATCCCGTTTTTTGCTGGAGGCAATACAGCAATGCCACAGGCAGTACATATTACCAATACTCGCAAAGAGTAATCTTAATATTACAAGTAGTACTGGTAAAATAACACTAAAATCTAATTTTGGTGTTAAGATGTAACGATATTATCCATCACTCATAAGGAATACTGAACAGGAATATTGAACAGGCAAAAAAGATTATAATACACTCCTGGAGTGAGTTCAGTGAAGTAATATCACACTTTATTATACGCGTCTATAATTTTCCCATATAATCGAAAGTGTCCAATATTTTTTTATATATTATTGGAAAGTTGGACTTTGTCGGTGGCTGGGCGGAACTACTTTTTGTTTACAGATTTGTAGACAATCGGGGTTGACACAATTTGTTCATACAAAACCGTACAATCCAATCAGCTATGAATATGAGCGAAATCAGCTATGAATATGAGCAAAGTATGATCATGGTTTGCAATATTCTGCCAAGTCACCGAATGGATATAGCGCAATACAGGATCTTCATGGTGTTCATAGGAACAGCAAGAAGTGCGACCGATTTTTAATTTACTCTATCACGGTGAGAACTTTGGAACATCTGTTGTAAGCGCAACATTAAGCGCTTCTACCTGATCGGCTGCGTTAGTGACTTCCGTTCTAGAGGATAATATGCTACATTTCGTTACCAGTTCATTTCAGACCATCCATCAGTGCTTATGTGAGAAAGTTGTTTCAAGCTTTATGCGATGCTATGGTTAATAACAAATTTCATGTGTTCAAAACAACTGTAGGCTATATTCATCTGAACAGTCAGAAACGTTTCGATCAAGCATGATTAGACGATGTAGAATCGGCCATACACTATTAGCTCACGAACATTTATTGAAAAAAAGAGCTAGTCGTAAGATATATTCCATGCCACGAAGATCTCACAGTGAAACATATTCTTATCGACTGTATAGATTTTTAGATTATTTGAGAGAAATCGGTTTGTTGTATAAATTTTAATGTATGTTCATGTTTTTAATGCATTAGTTTACTGAGTTATTAACTTGAATACTTAGAATTTTGTTTGATCGTCGCTAAAAAGCGGAAATATTGTTGAACGCGACGTTAAACCTTGATTCTCTCTCTCTCTCTCTCTCTCTCTCTCTCATTAGGACTGTGAACTTGAAAATCGGCGGTTCAGTAGACTTTGAAATGCACTGAGTGACAACTCTGATAGCTGAGGTTAGATTGGAATTGCGGCCATCTTGATTTTAGGGACCAAGTATGCGGTCCATAGTTCTAGACTGTTAAATGAAGTAGCTGATAGGAGAGAAGACGTTTCAGTGAACCAGGTTAAACGGTCATGACAGCCAAGTCTGTGGACTAAAACATTTGACGCCAGAATCATTTCTAATATATCTGTGAAGATGGAGTATGATTGGCCTGGCCGCATAAATGAACATTACATAGCTTGTTTAGCACATATTCAGAACAGCCGAAATATGTATGCGCCGAGACAATTACACAACAACGACACTACCTGAAATGGTCAGGTTTTCAATTCCGGAAACCCGACGGAAACGGAATTGGAAACTTGACCATTTCACGCAGTGAGCACAACATGAAACCACGACATGCTAACAAACAGTCACTGTACTTATACCCAAAATGCCGAAAACGAAGCCACAGTTCCAAATTTCTGAAAGCGCGATATACCTAAGGAAAGCACTCGGCTGCATATTGCACAACGCATAAAATCCAGGAAAGCAAACCGAGATATTAAAAGCAGAGATCTGTCTGGTGCATTCGTTAATCTGCTGTTATTTATAGATGTTATTTGCGAAGCAATGGAGCTCGCAGTCACATTCAACCAGTCCGCTATTGTGCTTCTATCAAATTTCTCTCGCGAAGTCGCGTATTCCAAACGAGGTCACGTCTATCCTTTCGTTCATAATTAGCCCCGTTTTTGCGGATCAACAGTAGTATTCCGAATGCCCATTGAGAATCCTATCTCGTCTAATTGAATATTCCTATCTATACTTAATATCGCTTGGATGACCTATTAAGCGGATGCGGGGGAATGGTATGTGTATTCTAGACATATGGTACTGAGTTAATGTTTGACAAATAGTCCAGTCTCTCTGCTGTTCCGCTTTAGGTCCACTTCTAGTGTCAACTCAATCGACATCCGTCCCTGCGTATCTTCAATCCAAAGTTTTCGATTATCTATCGAGGATCACATTTAGAGCGCGTGGACTAGCATATGACGTTTGCACAGCAGCTGGTCTCCAGTCATTGCGGCGAATTCAATGGAATGATAATGGAAATAGGAATGAATGACATGAATCAATGGTTCTCATTCGAAGTGAATAGACGGGATTTGTAGTTGGTTTAGAGAAGACTAAACGAGAGATCTCGGAATTCCTTGCTTTCGGCTAGAGAGCATTTCATATGTCCATAGTGCCCGATGTTACTAGTGCAAATAATTCTGGTTCCGCCGTCTTTTCACATGTACAAGCCGCATTATATCACCTGGCATCAAATGACCGGAATAATAGAGATAACAATAATTCAGAGATATTATAAGCGTCTAATCTGTCATTCATAATTCAGCCGTCGTCCATTAAAGAATATCCGCGTCCATAATCCAAAGACCTATTCCATATTCCCTATAACAGTATTAGCACCAAATTCAAAAAGACAATCATAGTATACATAAACATAGGCTAGTTTCCTACAAGACCGAAGCGGTCAACAGTTTTCAATGATGCCGACAAGACATCATGAAATTCCAAAAATATAAAATCCGTATCGCTGATCAGTATTCTTAATCCATAATAATCGTTGTAAAGTCGTCATCTAGAGAATTATGTATCTCAGTCACGCTTTGATTGTGACTGTTCATATGAGCACCATGAGGATCTTGAAGTACATGGGTTCATATAACCAAGTCTGACCTGTGATGAATATAATATATTTACGTTACCCAAAACAATCCGAGTTTGGAAGTGACATCGCCAAGGATTCGACTTGGACGCTTATAGCGTTGGATACACGGGTTCTCGTCAGATTACAACGCATATAAGGGAAGTGTGAAGAGGTGCCGACATACTGACAGAGCCATATTACCTCACAGTGTACTCTTCTGGTTAACTTATTCTAAAGCACATAACAAGAATCTAACGATTCGTGCTATGTGTTGTATCTCAGGTACGCTTTTGTTGCGCCTGTTCATGTGGAAACCTGGATGACATGAGCACACGGTATTAGATACAAATCTAGTGAGCTATGATGGAAATACTCTGACAACGCGTATATTGGTAATTGATGAGCTGTGTCGCTGTGACAACTCGTACATTGGGTATTGGTGAGCTGTATCGTCGTCATATAAAAAAGACGGCATTTAACACAAAAGACTAGTAACCGAAAGTAACAAATATAACCGAAATTAAGCAACGTTAAGCTCGGTCAATACGTGGATGGGTGACCGGATGCTGGGCTGATTATTGTCCAGGGTAATAGGAACTGTGAGCACTCTCGTGTTCTGACACATGTAGGTACCGTCGTGATATGACTAAAACAAGGTTGAAAACGACGTTAAACCCTACTACTCACTCACACTCACTCACCTCGTTTTGGAAATAAATGACTGGATATAGTCGTGATGTTCATATTTTGGTCAAAAGGACCCATACAGTTTGGGTCAATGTCACCCAAAATCGTTGGGTCCGTCACGTTTATTTCCCAAAATATTGCGTGAAATTGACCCAATCCTTCTCTCAGTGTATGCCGCCGTATGTTCCCGTCCTAATTACATGTTTTCGATTACTTGGTACAGGAAACTCTAGCATTCTCACAGACAAGTCACCCACTGATGACCGCTCCTCTCTTGTAGGAAACCATCTTTTTATTTTTATTACTTTTTTTCATACACATTTGGAATTGGTACTAACTGTCATGCGAAATGGGTCACTCGATTATTGTCGCGGAAAAACTGTTATGGACGACGGCTGAATATTGGATGTCGGATCTGACGCTTGCTACTGAAAGCAATATTGTCGCCATGAATCAGACGGAATGTTCAAGTCGATTTTATTGACTGAAAAAATCGTTGTTTTTTAGCTACATCGCGCCTGAAAGCATACGTGTTAATTCATGTGCGAAAAAAGGGAGGCATTTCTGCGACAGCGCAGCGTAAAATAGCCTACTTCTGAAAGCGACATATGGTGTAGGCACAATGTCTACTATTGGTGACGGTTTTACACTCGCCATTGCACTTGCTTGACTGCCCTTTTCTGTAGCAAAATCCATATTTACTCAGTGTTTCCAACCTAAACGAAATATAGTCTAATGTATACGATTTTATATATATCATCGATCAATGATTTATATTACGCTTGAGTGCATGTCAATTACATCACGTATATGTTTCAAGATTCATGGCGCGACAGCGGTGGAGTAACTACGACAGCTTGCGAAACATTCGCAGTATTATTTTAGAATTCCACTCGCTATACTATGTTTTGTGTCAGCCCAATTCCCTGTCAACTGTATCGATTGCCACTTCAAAATATTTCGCACGCACGATTGTTTTGATATTTCAATGGTCTACAACTCCTATGATTCTTAACCATTTATAATCTAAATAGTTGGTCCATCAATCGCAGCCCACTTCGATGGCCAGGGGTGTTTCCGTAACAGAATTTGAAAACTCTTGCAGTGTGCAGGCAATGTATCCCAAAATTCATTAAGCTACACATAAATGCGGATACACACGAGCATCAAACCAAACCAATAAGTACTATAAAAAGACAAATTGTTCTGAATAAAAGCAATGCACGTTATGAGAACGAGGCTAGTATTATAGCGACGTCAGAAAAGCAATATAGTACTATAAAAAGACATGTTGTTGAGTGAATGTATTTGTGTTTTGAGAACGAGGCTAGTATTGTGACACCAGAAAAGCAATATTATTATAGAACTGTAAAATGACATGTTCGAGTGAATGCATTTGCACGTTATGAGAACAATTACAACACATATAAGGGAAGTGGGAAGAGGTACCGACATACTGACAGAGCCACATGACCTCACAGTATAGTCTTCCGGTTAACCTATTCTAAAGCACATACCAAGAATCTCACCATTCGTGATATGTGTTGTATCTCAGGTAAGCTTTTATTGTACCTGTTCATGTGGCAACCTGGATGACACGACCACATGATCCCCAGCACCGGCACAAGCGGTATTACATACAAATATAGGGATCCACGATGGAAATGCCCTGACAACTCGCATATTGGCAATTGCTGAGCTGTTTCGCTGTGACAACTCGTACACTGGGGTTGTATCGCCGTCAGATGAAAATGACGCTATTTAACACAAAAGACTAGTCTGTAAGGCCCGATGTCGACCCAGCATCAACTTCCCACAAATGCCAACATATATCAAAGACCAAAAGGTCTGTACAGGGGGCGGGCCTCGGAGACGAAACGTCCACCAGCAGAATCTCGCCATATACAGGTAAAAATTATTAGCTAGCTAGTATTCCAGGGTCGTCAAATAAGCAATAGCATTATAGTACTTTAAAACAGAAGTGTTCTGAATGAATGTATTTGTGCATTATGAGAACGAGTCTAATATTCTAGTGGCGTCAGAAAAACGATAGTATCACAGTACTATAAAAAAGACATGCTTTCTGTGTGGATGCATTTGCAGGTTATGAGAACGAGGCTAATATTCAGTAAAGTCGGAAAGGCAATGGTATTATAGTAGTATATAAAAGACATGTTGTTCTGAATGAAGGCATTTGCTCATTATGAGAACGAGGTTAGTATTCTAGTGACGCCAGAAAAACAAAAATATTGTGTACTACAAAAAGACATGTTCTGAGTGAATACATTGGTACATTTTGCGAACGAGGCTGCTATTCTAGCGACTTCAGAAAAGTAATAGTATTATATTACTATAAAAACACATGCTATTCTGAGTGATTGCCTTTGCACGAAAGCGAAAGAGGCTAGCATTCTAGTGATGTCAGAAAAGCAAAAGTATTATAAATTAATTATCACCTATTGCCTGTTCCACAGGAATCTATCTGTTTTAATGGACGAATCATTTCGATCAGGATCAGGGTGTTTACTACTCCGTTTAGTGTCAAGATCAATAGCTTAGCTGCAGTTTGAATAAATCAATTGATGGCTCACTCTTTGTAGACGATTTCAACATTTCGTGCAGTGGAAAACGTATAAACAATATTGAGAGAAAATTACAACTTCGTCTAAAGAGAATATTGTTTGACCACCGATTAACGTTCTTATCGCAAATAAATTGTTTGAAAGCTAAGTGCACTAAAGCTCTTGATTTGTTGAAGGTAGTTTCCAAATATAAGTGGAGAGGGGATCAGACAGACAGATTTTGAATTTGTGGCCTCCCATCCTAAGTTGGATGATGTAGGCCATACCATTGAGGTTGCTTTAAAAAAAACAATTAAAACTTTACTTGAATATAAAAAATAAATACTTCACGTTTGATTTTAAAAGAAATACTGTGTTTTTAAGATACTCAATGGGACATATAAACATGTAAATTGAGGCTCCAGAGGCGTTATTGTGTAAGAAGGAAGGGTACTACTTTAAACTTTAAAAGATAATATAAAAACAACCAGCATGCATATATTATGAAACAACGACCCTATTTATCATACATATATAACTGAATTATAAAGGCCCAAACAGCACATGCATATTTTATGTTCAATTAATAATAAATTCATATTATTTTAGACAAGAGTATTTGTGTGGTTATTAAAAATGATGTAACATAACATCTCTACTCATCCCGGTGAAGACCGTGACCGATGACCTCGTGGTATCATCAGACACTAATGTCCAACTAGAACGAGCAAAGACATTATTTAAAACAAAATTGTTCACCCCCTCCCCACCCTTAAGCATAAATAAGAAAATGTATATTGAACGAGATTTGATGTAATATCCACACTCATTCTGGTGAACACCGGAATATCTTCAGACACCGATCCTCCGACACCGATGTCCAACCAGAACAAGCAAAGACATTATTTAAAACAGTGTTTAGCAATAAAAGCCAGATTTGATGTAAACTCATGTCTATCAAATTTACAGATATATGCATGTACTATTATAGTGACCAATATAATCAGAAAATACAAATGGGCACAACATTAAATAAAAATTTCATTCATAGATTAATTTAATTTAAAATGTATAATGACTAAAAAGTTACCACATGCATATCACAGATTATTAAATAAAATAAAACACATGCAAAACATGCAATAAAATCAATACAAGGGTTAAATATAGCTGACATCACATTAGCCAAGACGCTGAGACACATGCAACACGTATTAAATACACATTACATGCAGATTAGATAATTAATTAAAATCGGCGACAACCGCCAATAAAATTGGCGACAGCCTGGTACACCTTACCACGGTTTCTAGTTGGTTTAAAAACAGTCTCCATGGACGGGTTAAAAACACCTGCCTGTAAAAGATGATCATAAAATCTGAAACGTTCATTATCATAACGGGAACAGTAAAACAATAAATGGGGAATAGTATCCTCGACTAAACATTCATCACATAAACCCGTCTCATGGAGCTTAAATCTATGTAAATATGCATTCGTGGGTAGATGACCAGACTGCGTTCTTAAAAATAAAACTTCCGATCGTCGGCACGATAGAGTAAAATCATGAGATAAAGTAACAGAAGGATTAAAAGAATAATAAAAACGTCCTTTATTTGAGGTGTCCCAGTCGTCTTGCCACATGCGGATAAACCGAGGTTTCAGCATTGATATTACCTCAGGTACAGATAGCTTGAGGGGAGATGTGATATTCGCCAAATTTAGGGCTTGTTTAGCAAGCGTATCTGCCTGTTCATTCCCCGGTATGCCCATATGAGATGGAATCCAAGCAAATGATATATGAATGCCTTGGTGGAATAGCGTTGTATATACATGTAAAATTTCAAATAAAACCGGACAGGATTTATTCCAGATAAAATGTATCATTGCTTGGAGAGAGCTAAGTGAGTCAGTAAAAATAACAGCTCGAGCTGGTCTAAATTCAGATAAAAAACGAAGTGATAATAAAATAGCCAAGAGTTCAGTTTTAAAAACAGAGACGTGGTCAGTAAACACCTTTCCATTTATATCGATCACTTGCTCGTTCCAAACTTGATTATGGCTCTATTGTTTACCACGGTGCAAGCAAGTCAAACTTGGCAAAGCTAGATCCAATTCTCCATCAAGGACTAAGACTTCTGCATATAACTGTGTTTTCAGCCCTCAGTACGTAGATTTCTATTTAAATAAACCCTTCATTATCCCACCTCTTAACGTAAGAAACCACTCATTGTAGCAGCTGGTATTAAGCTTAGTCAAAGTTTACCTAACAAGCTCTTACCAATTCCACCATGGCAGTTAGCAAAACCAGAAGTAGATACTACACGGACGCAATATTAAAAGGCAGATAATAAACTTCATGAGTTCAAAAAGTGTAGGCTATCTGAACAGCCACAAACGTTTCGACCAAAGGACGATCAGGCGATGTTGAATCGGCCATACACGATTAACTCACGAACATTTACTAAAAAAGAGTCAGTCCCAAGGTGTAATACATGCCACGAAGATCTCACAGTGAACATATTCTTATCGACTGTATAGATTTTAAGATTGTAAGAGATTCAATTTATCGAGCAGCTACTTTAGAAGATCGTTTTAGTCGGATGAAAGAAGACTGTATCTTAGGTTATTTTTAGAGAAATCGGTTTATTGTTTAAGTTTTAATGTGTGTAGCTATGTTTTAATGTGTTGGATTACTAAGTTATTAACCTGAATATTTAGAATTTTGTTTGATGGTCGCTATATGGTTGAAATATTGCAACTGCTGAACGCGACGTGAAACCTTAATTCTCTCTCTCTCTCTCTCCTTTAATGTACGACGGCTGAATACTGAACGACGGACAGACGCTTTTACTTCCAATTGTGCCTGAGAGGATAGTTGAGAAAGATTGGAACTGATTCAGCGAACAATAATTGAGTTTGTTTATCGAATGTCTTTTCGTACTTAAATCTGTAGTAGTCACACTTAACATGCCCACGCGGGACAATACCGTTCTCCTTGTAAAAACGATCACTACCAAGAAAATGTCGTAAAAAGGGGTATTTCGTTTATTGTCCCGGAAATTACTTTGTGGACGACAGCTGAATATTGTATGTCGGATGTCTGATTTCTGTACTCTCTGGATCTCTACTCTCTGATTTAACTAATTTCTTTGAACGTGAACTTGCAGTCAATCTTTATCGAATAAGATTGACACAAAACAAGATTTTTCGGTCCAAATCAATCTGGCAGTATAAGGTACATAGTCTGATGTTAGAATAATAGGTTCCAGAGTCTATAGATTTTCTCACGAACAAGTATATTTGTTTGACCACAAAGTACTGTTAATCTGATCTTAAATGTCATCATATTGACTAATTGTTGTGATTTCAAGGAAGGATCTATTGGGTTCACGTAGACGTACGGATATATATCGAAGTTTGCTATATCGCTCCAATTTGTGAGAATATCGGATCCTGAGCGGCTTGCCGAACACGAGTGTAGCAGTGAACATATTTGGATAATTATGGTTATGATTGATGAGAATAATCTATCATTGATGCATACCAGCTTCCCTCCAGAGACCTCTGTTCTTCCAATAAACCTCAAGATGCGTTTTCACTTCGCGGTTTATACAGTAACGACTTGTAGAATGAATGTTGTATTATAGATATATTATTGGTATAAGTTCATCCTTTCCAATATGAATCTTCAAACACTTGCTCGTTACCCGAGCACTGTTCAGTTTATGAACTTGTCCGTGGTCTCTTGGGGCATAGCGAGCATATTTACCTTGATGGCATACTTGTGAACAAGAGAAGTGTATTTAGATAGCTGACACGATTTCTTGGTACACAGGTTTCCCTTGGGGTCTAGTTGTTGAAGATATCTTTTTTGGTCCGATTCGAAAATCCAATATGGCCACCAGGCAGCCATCTTGGATTTCCCCATGAAACCTTGTTATCGCGATTTCACAGGAACTACTGCATGGATCTTTCTCAAATTTGGTACACAGGTTCCCCTTGGGGTCTAGTTGTGCAAGATACCTTTTCTGGTCCGATTCGCAAATCAAATATGGCCACCAGGCAGCCATCTTGGATTTCCCCACGAAACCTTGTTATCGCGATTTCTCAGTAACTACTGCATGGATCTTTCTCAAAGTTGGTACACAGGTTCCCCTTGGGGTCTAGTTGTGCAAGATACCTTTTTTGGTCCGATTCGAAAATCCAATATGGCCACCAGGCAGCCATCTTTGATTTCCCCATGAAACCTTGTTATCGCGATTTCTCATGAACTACTGCATGGATCTTTCTCAAATTTGGTACACAGGTTCCCCTTGGGGTCTAGTTGTGCAAGATACATTTCCTGGTTCGATTCGAAAATCCAATATGGCCACCAGGCAGCCATCTTTGATTTCTCCTTGAAACATTGTTATCGTCATTTCTCAAGGAAGTACTGCATGGATCTTTCTCAAATTTGGTACACAGGTTCCCCATGGGGTCTAGTTGTGCAAGATATCTTTTTGGTCCGATTCGAAAATCCAATATGGCCACCAGGCAGCCATCTTGGATTTCCCCATGAAACCTTGTTATCGCGATTTCTCAGGAACTACTGCATGGATCTTTCTCAAATTTGGTACACAGGTTCCCCTTGGGGTCTAGTTGTGCAAGATATCTTTTTGGTCCGATTCGAAAATCCAATATGGCCACCAGGCAGCCATCTTGGATTTCCCCATGAAACCTTGTTATCGGGATTTCTCGGGAACTACTGCATGGATCTTTCTCAAGTTTGGTACACAGGTTCCCCTTGGGGTCTAGTTGTGCAAGATACCTTTTTTGGTCCGATTCGCAAATCCAATATGGCCACCAGGCAGCCATCTTGAATTTCCCACGAAACCTTGTTATCGCGATTTCTCAGGAACTACTGCATGGATCTTTCTCAAAGTTGGTACACAGGTTCCCCTTGGGGTCTAGTTGTGGAAGATACCTTTTTTGGTCCGATTCGATAATCCAATATGGCCACCAGGCAGCCATCTTGGATTTCCCCATGAAACCTTGTTATCGGGATTTCTCAGGAACTACTGCATGGATCTTTCTCAAATTTGGTACACAGGTTCCCCATGGGGTCTAGTTGAGCAAGATACCTTTCCTGGTTCGATTCGAAAATCCAATATGGCCACCAGGCAGCCATCTTTGATTTCTCCATGAAACATTGTTATCGCCATTTCTCAAGGAAGTACTGCATGGATCTTTCTCAAATTTGGTACACAGGTTCCCCATGGGGTCTAGTTGTGCATGATACCTTTTCTGGTCCGATTCGCAAATCAAATATGGCCACCAGGCAGCCATCTTGGATTTCTCCACGAAACCTTGTTATCGCGATTTCTCAGTAACTACTACATGGATCTTTCTCAAAGTTGGTACACAGGTTCCCCTTGGGGTCTAGTTTTGCAAGATACCTTTTTTGGTCCGATTCGAAAATCCAATATGGCCACCAGGCAGCCATCTTGGATTTCCCCATGAAACCTTGTTATCGCGATTTCTCATGAACTACTGCATGGATCTTTCTCAGATTTGGTACACAGGTTCCCCTTGGGGTCTAGTTGTGCAAGATACCTTTCCTGGTTCGATTCGAAAATCCAATATGGCCACCAGGCAGCCATCTTTGATTTCTCCTTGAAACATTGTTATCGTCATTTCTCAAGGAAGTACTGCATGGATCTTTCTCAAATTTGGTACACAGGTTTCCCATGGGGTCTAGTTGTGCAAGATATCTTTTTTGGTCCGATTCGAAAATCCAATATGGCCACCAGGCAGCCATCTTGGATTTCCCCATGAAACCTTGTTATCGCGATTTCTCAGGAACTACTGCATGGATCTTTCTCAAATTTGGTACACAGGTTCCCCTTGGGGTCTAGTTGTGCAAGATACCTTTTCTGGTCCGATTCGCAAATCCAATATGGCCACCAGGCAGCCATCTTGGATTTCCCACGAAACCTTGTTATCGCGATTTCTCAGGAACTACTGCATGGATCTTTCTCAAAGTTGGTACACAGGTTTCCCTTGGGGTCTAGTTGTGCAAGATACCTTTTTTGGTCCGAGTCGAAAATCTAATATGGGCACCAATCAGCCATATTGGATTTCCCCATGAAACTTTATCGTCATTTCTCAGGAAGTACTGCATGGATCTTTCTCAGATTTGGTACACTGGTTCCCCTTAGGATCTCGATATGCACGATGCCTCTTTCGGTCCGAATCGAAAATCCAATATGGTCACCAGGCGGCCATCTTAGACTCCCCCATGAAATTTTGTTATCGTGATTTCTCAGCAAGTACTGCCTGGATCTTTCTCAAATTTGATACACAGGTTCCCCTTGTGGTCCAGTTGTGCAAGATACCTTTTCTGGTCCAATTCCAAAATCCAATATGTCCATCATGCGGCCATCTTGGATTTCCCCATGAAATTTTGTTATTGCGATTTCTCAGGAACTACTTCATGGATCTTTGTTAAATTTGTTACACAGGTTCTCCTTGTCGTCTAGTTGTGCAAGATACCTTATGTGGTCCGATTCGAAAATCCAATATGGCCAACAGGCAACCATCTTTGATTTTCCCATGCAACATTGTTATCGTGATTTCTCAGTAAGTACTGCATGGATCTTTCTCAAATTTGGTACACAGGTTCCCCTTATGGTCTAGTTGTGCAAGATACCTTTTTCGGTCCGAATCGAAAATCCAATATGGCCACAAGGTGGCCATCTTGAATTTCCCCTTGAAACATTGTTATCGTGAATTCTCAGGAAATATTTCATGGATCTTTCTGAAATTTGGTACACAGGTCCCACATGAGGCCTAGTAGTGCAAGAAACCTTTTTTTGGTCCGATTCGAAAATCCAAGTTACGCTTCAAATTAATACGGTATTCTCGAGTTGTGACGTTGCATCACAAGAGTCGGCGGATCAAGCGGTGAGGCATATTCTACATTTTGACTATAGAGAATATCCGTACCTTCACATTCCATATCAATGAATTCAAATAATTCGGAATTAAAATGTATTTCTTCAAATTTTAAATCAGTTTTCTTTAGTCCAATCAGTAGCAAGTGAACTGCTCCACCCTTTCGCCTGCCGGCGGGTCGGCTACATGAAGGGACGTCACTCTTGTGACTCAACTCGACAACTGTAGACTACTGCATGTTTCGATCCAAGGGAGATAATCAGGATTCAGGCACTTTCGAAGTTTCAGCATTACTGCGCGGACCGGATCCCTTCAGTATTAAGTATTGCACCATCTTACTATTTTCGAGCAAGGGATCTTAAAAGAGATATCTCAATCTAGCCCAGTAAACTGAACAGAATTAGCATTCGTTCCTAAGTATAAAATCTTAAGTATGTTTTATAGCTCATGCCAAAGTGTCAAAGAGATTGGTCTTCGCTTCCAGTACCCAATGATGACACGTGCAAAAAAATAAAATAAAAAAAATACTACAAAACGAAGGCGAAGGATCCTCCGTACATGTACATTCAATTTCAGACTAACTTTGCTCATTTCTCTTGTATTATAACAACCGACATAAGTAGTTTCTCGAAATTTTGAAACTCCTGAAACTTAGATTATATCTTGGTGTTTTACAGTGTCCCTTTTTCGAGCTTTTTCGCTCAGATTCGAAATTCTGTAAACAAAATTACAAATCAATCGTTTGATCTTAGTAACAATGGACAAAAAGATCCTCTAGTCATTAGCTTACAATTATCGGACAATGGTGGGCGCCAAGATCCTTCAGGATCTCTCGTTAAATGAAGTTAGTTAACACAAGGCTATTCTATGGATAACAACTTCTTTATTGCTATGGAGTGAGTTAGCCAAATCCTAGTAATGATACGCGGGAAATTATGAACTCACCTCTATTTATTGTCCCTGTCTAATGATGTAAAAATTGAGAAACGTTATCGCTGAAAATATTACGTAAAACTTAACTATTTCGCTTATTGAGAATCACTTTTGAATTGAAAAATCGCGAAATTAAACAACCAGGAAGTGACTAGACATTAAAGACTACATACATCAAAGCGGTCGAAATGGGCATTTGTAAAAGTCATTAAATTTCGTAGTCTATCGAACTGATTACATCGAAATATAATTTGGAGATATAAGATATATTAAAAATCCTGACTAAAATATACAAAATATATACGAAAACTCAACCAATATTCCCAATTCCAGATGCCCGTCAACGTTGTTTCACGTTACTTTTACTGCAAGCATTTACAGCAGATTTTTTTCTGTATGAAACACAGGTCGTTGTGAACAATGAACGAAATAATTGTTTTGCTTCACCAGTTTAACTGCAAGACGGATTTTCACCAGTTTATTATTCGGACTGAGCATAGAAAGTAGGACGTGTCGGAATTATTGTGCTACTTCGCCTTATACTATTTCATCATAATTACCACATCCTCGTTCAATCACGTGGTATCTGTAGCCTTGATGCCCTGGTATACGTGGGAATGAATGATGTTCGTGGGAAATCCAACTGTAAATTTCAACAAATTAGCAAAGCAACATCCAGTGTATATTAACCAATCAGGTCACTTGTATTTACGCGACCATGGCCTGTTATCATATGACAACAGATTCGTATACACTGAAACTGAGCGGAACTTGGTCTGCTTTATATGATGGTCAATGTTTCGCTTTTGGTTTAGTAAGAAACATTGACTTTGTGAATATGTAATTGCCACTGACACTCCAACATACATTGAGAGAGAAGTGCCATAGTGTAGTGTGCATGAGAGTAACCATTCAAATAGAAACACGCTATTTCACTTCCAAATGGGGTTCATTTTAACATAAACATCCCAGTTTAACCGATATTAATCGATTTTTCTTGTTTTGCGATAGACTCGTGAAGTCAGGGGATAAACAATACACACATTTGGTAGGGTAAGTGCTTGCTGTACTCCCCGTAGTCTGTGTCTAAATACACAGACAATGGGCCATAAGGATATCGTGTAAAACAAGATCTTCCCAATCAAACCTTGACTGAGATGCGCTCTATCGGTATTGTAAAAAACGATTGATCAATACTGATAAATCATACAGATTTTCATAACGTCTTTCAGTTGCCTCACTGTAAGCCGTTGATTGCTTATGTCTCTCAAAACGTACTTTGTGTATGTATTATTTCACATTTGCTTAGATTTTAGTGCTGATTGGGCTAATAGTGCGTAGTGCTGATAGTGTTATTAGTGTGTGGTGCTGATAATGTTAATATTGTTCAGTGCTGATCTTGTTAATGGTGTTTAGTGCTGATAGTATTAGCAGTGTTACCACGCTTACGCTCACTGTTTATAACTAATTATTACTTCTTTTGAAAAAAACACTTTATATGGGCATCTCGCGGATGAAACTCGGCTTACCTTAACGATGGTTGTCTTTTTGTTTTCCTTACCGTAGACACCAGATGTTACCCTGCTTCTCTAGCGCAGCAATGGCTGGCGAATTCGTAGTGGGTCGCCTGCTCCTTCCAATCCGCCTGATTTCCGGTAGCTCAATTGTGAACCAGACATTCGCATTACCAGGATCCTGATGGAGCTACACTGGCTGACCGGATTTGACCCGGTGTGGAAGCAATGGTGGTCCGCCAGATATGAGGGTCCGGGGACCATGGTATCTGGATCTGGGTGCCCGAAGGGCACCCAGATCCAGATACAAAAGTCCTCCCTCGGAAACAATTGTCCCCCTATCAGCAGAAACCATGGTCCTGATATCGTTGGTGTCCGGGTCACTGAAATCTAGACAGGAATGTCCCTTCTCATATATATAGGGCCCGGACCATGGCATCTGGCGGACTATGGGCGCTTCCACAGCTATGGAAGTCCTCAGAGTCCGGCACACCTCAGAGTCCGGTTGACCTATATATGAAACTAAAGGAATAGTAAAGGCTAGAAATTCTGAACAGAGGTTCGGCCAGCAAATCGGTGGTGCAGTGGATAAAGGCATGGACGGTGGACAGTACAGCAGAAGGTAAGATTGTGGGTTCGATCCTAGTCGGGGTCAGTGGAAAATGTTTGATTTTCTGGATTTCTCATGTACAGCTTTTGTACGTCTTGTAAAGTTATACCGTCACATCTTTGTTAAATATATATATTTTTTTAGGAATATTAATTTTATGTATTTAAGTCAATGTACATCCTTACGGTGGCCCATATACATGCTATTAATTTTAGTTTGGTATATATTTTTTTCAGTTTAGTTTTCACCCGAGTGAAAACCTTTTCCAATCCGAAGTTTCCACCCAAGTGCAAACGTTTTCACCCGGATGATTGTTTGAACGAGACATTATTCTTTTTTGGTATAACCCATTTACATAGAAACGCGAAAAGTGAGTCCTTGTGACCCGCAATTAATATATTTTGTAGACTTCATTTATGGCTAAATGTATGTATACATTACCGGAAGTTCAACCTAAGGCGCTTGCAAAGTAATGGTGTATTCATGACGTACACCGGGTATATTTATTACCTATTCAATCCAAGCTTGGATAACGATGGTCCATAAAGGGCATTACAGAATTAGGGTGACATATAGGGGACATCGATTTTTTTTACATTGTTTTTATTACATTTTCTGCCTTTCTTGGGGATGTTCTTGATTGTCGTCTATTTTCTATAAACAGATTTGAGTTTATCACATGTTTTGTTCACATTTTTGTCATTTCTAGTAACGTCGTCATAAATGACTTTATCGGTTTTTTTGTTTTTTTTTTTCAACGAAAACCAAACAAACTCTGGAAACGTTTACACCGTTAAACCGCAGAGTAAACCTTTAAACCATCGAGTAAACCTTTAAACCGCGAAGTAACTTTTAACCCTATACCAACCCTGTTGGTTTCTTGCTCGTATCTCCGGAACGACAAAAAATTGGAGAGCTGAAACTCCGCGACTTTTTAGATTATCATATTGAGGTCATTTTGAGCCAATTTGCATGACCCCCGAGCAGAGGGTCATGGGTAAATTAAAAATGGCGGCCATGTGGGGGTACCAGAAAAGTGATGTTTCCGTCATATTTCTTCAAAATTGTTGCTTTTCTGTACGGAAAACTGGGTAAAACTTAGTTTAGTTCATATCAGATTATTATTTACTAATTTATCATGCATTTTTTGCAGAGAAAAAAATCAAAAAAAAATCGAAGATTTTGACCGAAAAATCGTCCAATAATGCTCTGTTGAAAATGACGTCACAGTGACGTCATAATGGCGGCCTTCTTCGATTATTTTACATTTGAGCTTGACCCAGAGATATAGTGTGGTAAGTTTCAGCCCTCTAGCCTTAGCGATAGGGAAAATATATAGGGGGTGGAACTTTCCGCCGCCCCAGGCTGCGGTACACCCCAAATCGTCCAGGCCAGATAGGGTTAAACCGCGGAGTAACATTTACCCTGCGGTTGCTAGCTTTATTTCGCGGTTCAAAGGTTCCGCCGTTAATCTAAAGAAATTCTGTGTTAACCTTATCTGGCCTGGGATGTTTAGGACCTGTCCAGGACTAAGGGGGGGGGGGCGAATTCGGCCCCCTCCCCCCACCCTCACTAACTACTAACTATTGTTCTTATCCCTTGAAGTAAAGGGTCTCAAACTTACCACGCTATACCTTTGCGTCAACCTGTACAAGAAACTGTAAAAAAATCCAAGATGGCCGCTTTGATGACGTCACAGTGACGTCATTTTACAAAAATTACCTTTCTTGGTCGAATTTTTAACCAAATTAGCGAAAATTGTATTCATGTAATTTTTCCAAAAAAATGCATGAAAAATTACCCGTGAATTTACCCGTGATCCTCTGCTCGAGATGTTACGCAAGTAGGCCCAAAATGACCCCAATACACGCTTAAAGCTAAAGTGTTGAAACTTACTCGTAAAGTGATGAAATAACCCTTTCAGTGTGTCCACAGGGGCTGCACTTTAAGTGTCCCTGTGGATACACTTAAAGGGTTATTTCAACACTTTACGAAAAAAGTTTCAACACTTTAGTTTTAAGCGTGTATGATAAACTACAAATTCACGGAGTGTCAGCTCTCATTCTTTTGTCGTTCCGGAGATTGCACAGAAAGTTTGGTGGTGGTGAATGTCCCTATCCCAGGCCTTGTAGGGTTAAAGAAGGAATTGTTTGCATAAAATAGTCCAAAATATATAGAAAAGCCCGACAAACTCGGAAAAAGTCGATATCCCCCATAGGCCAACGCATAGAATACATACCCGGTGTGTTCTACATACATGTTTTTTCTTAATCCAGAATATGTCATGAATAAACAATTAATTTGCGAGTGCCTTAGGGTCTTTGGCGATATTTGTGACTGATTATATCTTTAAACGGACATGTTTGTTATCCATGATGCTTACTTTCTCACAAATCGCGGTTATTCTTTGTTGCTCAGGATATTTGGTTCCACACAGTCCTCGTAGAACAATTTGGTTCTTTTTGTATTTTTACTTGGTATTTTGTTATGAGAATTTGGATCTGTATTTTGGTTCCACCTGCTGCGAAAATAGACAACAAAATTTCCCGGAGTGCGGAGAGCACAAGCGCCAAACTGGTTTAACGAAGAGCCAAATTCTGTTGAATTTATCTGAAGAACTAAGAAGTACCAAGATTCCATAGTATTGTGTAACAACGGATACAAATTCTGTCTGTATGTAGTATTCTTCACTTTAGTGAACAAGCTCTCACGAGACAAACAAAGAATCGCGAAAGCACGAGGGGAAGCCCATAGGTGTGATGCAGTCCTACCCGGCTATTTCTTAGCATAAATTTCAAGATTTTTTGTTAAAATTATCTTGTTTTTTTCATTTCATTTTCGTCCTCACTGATCTCCTGAGTAGGAGGAAGAGACGGAGAGAGGGGGGACTTAGGGCGTTATTCACCTACCTTCAACCGGTGACGTCAACAGGTCACTTTCGGTTGACCTTTGTGAGGTCACTCCCGGTTCCGGTCACGTGATCGGAAGTGACCATGCGCACAATAGCGGACATCATGCGCAGGGTTAAAGGTCATTTTATAACACATAAACGGAACCGGAAGTGACTTCACAAAGGTCAGACGGAAATGAACTGTTGGCACCACCTGTCGGAAGTAGGTCAATAACGCCGTAACTCCCCTTTCTATACTACTCTCTGGTACACATGTTCACGTGTAAATTGGATGAAAAATCGGAAGTAGTAATCGAGGCGGACACTGGGCTCCGGGTTAGGACTTTCGTCTCCTGGAAGCCAGTGTCCCAGGACATCCAAATCCAGACCTGAATGCCCGACGGACAATTAAATCCAGATCTTAGTGTCTTGGGACACTTACATCTAGACGCGAGTGCCCCCCGGACTCTGGATGCAGCGGGCCACCGTTTCCGTCACACCGGTTCGCAAAGAGCGCTATTTAATGTATAATCTTGAAATCACTGAAAGGCAAGCAGTGCATATAAATCATTATAGATCACGTTATAGTGTGACACGTGCACTGCAATTAGTGGTTGTAAATGATCTTATCAGGCCTATTAAATTAGTCTCGTTTTGACAAATATTGCGCTCCATGCTACTTTCATCTGTACCAGACTAGGCGAGGTATTTTTAAGTATGGACGCTTGGATGCCGGTTAGCTACATCTCGAGCAAATACAGCAAATGGCTATTAACTGCCTTGTTGACGTTACGATTTCGAAATCATCTCACAATGTTTTTCTCGGCCGATAGTTTGATTTTTTCATATTTCAGAATAAATATTTAATATTGTAGCGGTTTTTTTCACAAGGGTGCTGTGTGTGAGTAGCCTTGGATCTATGAGAATTCAAACTCTAGTCTGTTACTGTCAAGCTACTGCACCTGATGAACTATCAACGATATTTACTCTCTGGAAATATCTAGAATTTCGTTCTGCACTTGGCAACGTATCTAATGGCCAAAAGTATTATCCCTCCGAAGGTGCCGCTACTGATGAGTTCGTGAAAGGAAGGAAAACTCTTAAATCTGTATTTTCAATGACTTAGAATAGTCTTAATAATCTTAATACTGTATAAGAAATGTTAATAATTAACGTCCACACAACGTTTGTGAATTAAAACAATGAACAAGTAAATTTTATTTCCAACAAAACGATAACTTCAAATGTTTCGTATGATCAAGCAGTATCTCAGTATGGAGCAAATTGTCTGGATGGAAAAGAAACAACCCCCTGTGGAGTTTACCTGGGAAGATTCTGTAAGCAATTGTGCGAGCAAATGTGTAAATAGAACTTCGCTTCTTAGAAATAAATGAAGTTATGCCTGGAATTTCTAGATCTTTCTCCTAAACAACCTTGCTTATTATCAAATTACAACAAGAGGTGCCGACATACTGACAGAGCCACATGACTCCACAGTATAGTCTTCCGGTTAACGTATTCTAAAGCACATACCAAGAATGTTCAAATTAAGAGTGTGTATAAGTTCAAATTTACCAATTGTACACCCCGGGCGCTTCGAAATGAATTATCCTATATAAAAGATCCAGTTCTCAGTCCTGTATACGTATCAAGCTTATTAAAGTCACTTTTAATTCACTCTTAATCTTGTTCTTTGTCTAGACGTTTGTCTTGTTACTGATCTGTCACCATGTCTGTACTGACAAATCCCGACAGGATCAGTAAACTACAAGATCGAGCATTCAAACAGTCTTAATTAAAAGTCTTCTTCTGTGATCTGTGCCTTGATCTGTTTGTTTGTCTTGTTTGATGTCTTGCCCTTTGTTCTCTTACTGATCTGTCTCCATTTCTGTACTGACAAATCCCGACAGGATCAGCAAACTACAAGATAGACCATTCATACAGTCTTAACTAAAAGTCTTGTTCTGTGATCTGTGTCTTGATCTGTTTCTTTGTCTTGTTCTTTGTCTTGTTCTTTGTCTTCTTACTGATCTGTCTCCATGTCTGTACTGACAAATCCCGTCAGGATCAGTAAACTACAAGATAGAACAGTCATAAAGTCTTAAGTAAAAGTCTTGTTCTGTGATCTGTGTCTTGATCTGTTTCTTTGTCTTGTTCTTTGTCTTCTTACTGATCTGCCTCCATGTCTGTACTGACAAATCCAGACAGGATCAGTAAACTACAAGATAGAACATTCATAAAGTCTTAACTAAAAGTCTTGTTCTGTGATCTGTGTCTTGATCTGTGCCTTGATCTGTTTCTTTGTCTTGTTCTTTGTCTTGTTCTTATAAATTTCATTTAATTAAATAACAGTTAAATTCCACAATTTATCATAAATCCTTACAATATGCTTATAAGTTTAATTTAAGTACTAGTTTGATAAGACTAGATAAGCGCTACCGAGATGTTCACCGGCTTGACCACCGAGATGATCTGCCCGACATATTGAGCGGCTCGACTATTTATACCCTACTATCTGGCAAGTTGCCAAATAACACGTCACTGATATACGTCGCTTGCATGACGTCAGTTGGCTGATGCAATAATTCCGCGAAGTACCAATCAAGACATAGCGGCCGTAACACTAATTTTCAGGCGATAGATTTTATCCAGTACTTTCCGAAACAAATTAATTTCTCGCTGAACTGATCAAATCATGCCGAGATCTCCAGCCATTTTGTGGAAAAGACCCTGATCCTTATTCGGAAATGATAATTTCCAGACCAGAGGTTCATTACAAGTTTTCATGACGAAATTCTACTCGCTTTTTTCACAACAAAATGGCGCGCCCGCCACTTTATCCGGAAATTAGTTGTCAACTAATGGACTACAATCGAGGATTACTCCAAACTGACACCATATTTCATAGGTAAGACTCTAGAAATTCCAGCTTTAGTTCTTAAACAAGCATAACAATGCATGGGGAATAGTAACTTTATTAAAAAGTATAGATTTTTATTACATGAATTTTCAGCTCGCAACCTGTCAAAAGATTGACAGCGTAGAAAATTCCAAGCACCAATCGGTAATACGACGTGATAAAAATAACGGTCCTGCTCACAGATTCATCACTAGTTTGCTCCAAAAATACCAAACACAGATATGTTGAAATGATCTGAATCAACTTACGACAAAGGCAGTGAAAAAATGTCAGAGCGTCAAATGTCACTGAGTGCAGTCTATACGCCTTGATGTTTATCAGTGATAGACGCAGTTTATCAATAGTATCACGTGGTCATGACCAAAGTTGACTCTAGCAAGTATTCCTTGCTCTGTTCAATTGGACAGCTTTGTTTATGGATAGAACAATCAAGATTGATGTGCAGTAGTATGTGAGGAGCATAAAGGTCTAAGTTTTTCAAATTTCAAAACACTACTACACTTTTGTACGATATTCGATTTTCGTTACAATATTATTTCGAACAGATAGTATATTTTCACTACACCCGAGGCCAAGGAGCTGTAACAGGAAGGTGTGAACTGCCTCAACTTCGTTGTAGTAATATGACGATGTTTATCGCACGTGGACGGCTCTATCATTTGTTCAATCAATGTTCAATCGGATGCTGCAGCTTAGCGGTAGCAGACTTTCGCAAAGCTTTTCATAGAGCGTTACGACTGCAACGCTGCGTGTAAAATTCTTGTCGGAGAGACGCTTTGAGAAATAATGTCCACTAAGCATCGAGAATGAGTATTTCCCTTAGCGTAATTTAAGGCAGTGGAGAACACAAAAGAGCAAATAATATGATGATCTGTTGAAAATGCTCACAACATTCTGAATTATCAAAAAGTCCCTAGACATTCTCTAGACCCAAAAACTGGGAAAGACTTATCTCGCACACAAAAACTAGTTATGCGTATTACTGGCGATTTGATGGTGGAGTAGGACTTGATCAGAAAGTGGGCCTTTTAAATTAATCAGGATAGGCTTGAAAAACAATCATGAGCAAGATCTTGAGGCGTTACAACTTATCAAATTTGGAAAGAATTCGTGTAGGTTTTCAAAAGTTATTGACC
This sequence comes from Hanleya hanleyi, assembly GCA_036873755.1. Classification (NCBI taxonomy): domain Eukaryota; kingdom Metazoa; phylum Mollusca; class Polyplacophora; order Lepidopleurida; family Hanleyidae; genus Hanleya; species Hanleya hanleyi. Next base: position 73,453 of record JAVTVY010035181.1, on the reverse strand, counting down.
GGAAACGAAGTTGACCGGACGCATTTTAACTTGGCGCCCAGGTAGCGTCACAAATAGGTCGATAGATATTTAAAAAAATTTCAAACAAGATCTTGAGGCAATGTATCGACTTTCAAATTTGAAAAGAATCCGTTCAGAGGTTATTGCCCAGAAACGAAGTTGGATGCACGGACGAACGCACACAAACACGCACGGACGAATCGACCTCAACAGTAAAGTCCCTCCTCAAGCCAGTCCGGCTTTAGTGGACGACTGATAACTGAATTTATCTGGCCAGCTTTTGTGCGGACTCTATAGCCATACATTTAGTTCTAGATATATTTATTCATGAACATCCATTTTTGAATATTTTGCAAATCAATATTAAGCTTATTATCAACTTCATTGATATTTTCCTCAATAGAAGACTGGGAGCTATCGACTGCATACACATCTAGATTCAAGCAGGCAAGACAATCAGATAGATTATTTGTATAGAAAATAATAAATAACGGTCCTAAAATCGAATCTCATGTGGTGTCTTTCCATATTACACGTTGTTTCTGTCCCCCTACCAAACGTTCTCTCCTATCTCCGGAATGATAACAAAGTGACTAAAATTTCTTCGTCCCATTTTGATGATACATCAGAGCGAAAAGGTTCAAATTCAGGATCGATTATCGAATGACTACGAATGCTTTAAAAAATTTAATACGTAGCGAGATTCCGGTGAAAAGCACAGACGTGCGCTAGGTCAGACTGCGGAGAGAATACGACGAATTCCTCGAGGGAAAACCACTCCTGTGCGCGATATCAGCCCAAGGGCGGATAACTATGGAAGACGGTAGCGGCCACTCGCCTTCTCGCATACTCGTCCTGTAATTTGCTGACACGAGAAGTCGAGAAGTCGAGAACGCGAGGCGAGAAGTCGAGATTGCGAGGCGAGAAGTCGAGAACGCGAGGCGAGAAGTCGAGGCGAGAAGTCGAGATTGCGAGGCGAGAAGTCGAGAACGCGAGGCGAGAAGTCGAGATTGCGAGGCGAGAAGGCGAGATCTTTTTCGACTTCTCGCGTTCTCCTCTTTGCTTTGTAGCAAAAAGGCGAGAAGTCGAGAAGGCGAGCATGCGAGAATGGACGGATTCTCGCGTTCTCGACTTCTCGCCTTCTCGCCCTTTAAAAAAAAGGGCGAGAAGGCGAGCATGCGAGAATGGACGGATTCTCGCGTTCTCGCCCTTTAAAAAAAGGGCGAGAAGGCGAGCATGCGAGAATGGACGGATTCTCGCGTTCTCGCGTTCTCGCCCTTTTGAAAAAGGCGAGAAGTCGAGAAGGCGAGCATGCGAGAATGGACGGATTCTCGCCTTCTCGCTCTTTTGAAAAAGGCGAGAAGTCGAGAAGGCGAGCATGCGAGAATGGACGGATTCTCGCCTTCTCGCCTTCTCGCCCTTTTCAAAAAGGCGAGAAGCCGAGAAGGCGAGCATGCGAGAATGGACGGATTCTCGCGTTCTCAAACTTCTCGCGTTCTCGCCCTTTTAAGATTAGGCGAGAAGGCGAGAACATTCTCGACTTCTCGCCTTCCGGTCTCTTATACGCATGATCGAAGAGACCGGAAGGCGAGAAGTCGATAATGTTCTCGCCTTCTCGCCTAATCTGAAAAGGGCGATCGCCTCGCGATCTCGACTTCTCGCCTCGCGTTCTCGACTTCTCGCCTCGCGTTCTCGACTTCTCGTGTCAGCAAAACACAGGGCGAGTATGCGAGAAGGCGAGTGGCCGCTACCGTCTTCCATAGATAACCGATATCAGGCCTGTGCGTGAGGGCAGAAATCCATATCATGATATGAAACATTGCCATTCCACAGTATCAACGGCGCGAAATGTCCAGTATCACAGGCAGATATGTGATGATGGAATTTATCAGCTCAGTATTTGATTAAATACAAACTCTTCGGTAATTTGAAGAGTTCTATACGGATGTCTTTTGGCAGTTTACGAAAATATGTCTTATCTGAATTGCAAATCAGGAATAAATGTCTTATCTGGGTTAAAAGGGCCCGAACCTTTGTTCCTACGGACAATCTTTTACACAGGTGCAAATTTCCAGTCTTCCAGTTTTCCGACTTAAATTGCAGGGCTATATTGAGTAGATAGTCAAGTGTTTCAATCCCCAAGAGAGAGACAGCGTTGATCGACAAGCGCGCGTATTCTACGTTTCTTCACTGCTACAAGCTGGTTTATATTATTTAAGAAAATTGAATAGCATTGAAACCTGATGAAGTGGGATTTATAATACAATTGAATTACCCTGTCACCTCCCAGGGTAATTGTAACAAAAAATGCAATTGTCACCGAGGCATTCCTAGACTGGCATAGGCAGAAGACCAAGCAAAAATGGGTTTGGTGGGTCGTGTTACATATATGACTTTACAACGTGCGGCACTTGCACTGTGCGTAGACAATTAGACTAGTGTCGTGCTACATATAAAGCGATGGTAGATTTAGGGTAATTGTATAGGATGTGGGTGAATGGATGCACAAATCATCACGTGATTAAAAGAAGGATTACACGCCATGAGGGTTTAGGTATCGCTAAAACGTTCAATCGTACTCCACGGGATCATTATCAAGTCATCCTGAAATTGTTCTTCGTCCAGATTCCGGTAATCATGATACTTTACGCGAAGATGATGTTGATGTTTATGTTGTTATATTCGTATATGGGAATGGAGATTATCACTCATCCTGACTGTTATATTCGTATATGGGAATGGAGATTATCACTCATCCTGACTGTTATATTCGTATATGGGAATGGAGATTATCACTCATCCTGACTGTTATATTCGTATATGGGAATGGAGATTATCACTCATCCTGACTGTTATATTCGTATATGGGAATGGAGATTATCACTCATCCTGACTGTTATATTCGTATATGGGAATGGAGATTATCACTCATCCTGACTGTTATATTCGTATATGGGAATGGAGATTATCACTCATCCTGACTGTTATATTCGTAGTATCCTCATCGTGTATATTAAATTATTGCCACTTATATCCCGATAGAAAGTACACGTACACCAGAATCAACAGTAGATTCTGAACCAACAAAAATGAATATGGATCATCATGGTTTGCGTGTGCTCCGTATAAGCCATGTTGCTTTAGGGATAACCTGGATAAAATGAAAAAAATATCCATAATTTGTGACACTCTGCCATTGCGGTTGGTTTCTACGTTAAAATCTCGAGGTTAAAATAGGTCGACGTTAAAATCACCGATGGAGATTGGAACTTTATTTCCCCTGATATTCTCTCCACGATTGGTACGAAATTATGAAACTACGACAAAAGAGACTCAGGTGCTCTCGAAACTGTTAAAAAAAATGTGTTGTGTTTGGTTGACTCAATTCAACCTTCAGTTATTAAGCATCACTTTGGTTGAGGCCACACCCGACCTTTTGTGACGCAGATAGATCAGACTTCACATAGACTAGGATTCCCCTACCAATGATTTGTGTTCTATGGCTTTCTCGTCTGTATGCCTCGTCGTAATCGGGAAAAACGAACGTCATTGTCATCAGTGAGGTCATTCAGTTTGCTTTCAGAGATAGCACTAATGTATAACTTCCACCTCACACAGCACGGTCTTGTGGTATAACGTAGTATATGCTGATTCGACCAGAAATGTTTGTACTCCATAATGGCAGCCATGTTGAAACTACTTTCAAGCACAACATCTCGCCCAAACTCTGAACACCGCAAGTCAGCTCTAGGACTTCCGTAGAATCATGGAGGTCGGACTAAGATGAAAACAGGGTAAACTCCGCAAACCAGACGGGATCTTTCGAGGGCTGCATCAAAGAGGGTATTTGGATTGATTCTAATTATTATAACGGAAGGGGGGGGGGGGGGGGGGGCCCGAGGACTATGTGAGCTGACACATATCCTTCAATTTGTGTTGTGCCACGCGTCAGGTGGATCAAGTACAGTTGAGAGCTGAGGTCAAATGATTTCGACGAAATCTACCGAGCTGTCGCGAATGACTTCCACCTCTGTAACATAATGTTTTATAGTAACGACAGTGCATCACGGGATATTTTCTACTTTAAAGTATTTGATTGGTCAATTGAAAGTTTCAAATAGAAATCCACGAGTTTCGTTGGCCTGTGGAGAGAACTTAAAGAAAATCCAGCCAATGACAGAGTTTCTGTAAATGGTTAATTGGCATAGTTTGTCTCTATGGCCATTATACCTCTGGGACTTAAGTGAGCCATCGTGAATCCTTTCCTAACTCGAAAGATGCAATGTTTGGAATGGCCTCCCTTTGTGTTTGAGTTCCAAACATTAATATGCATTAACATCAGATGAGTTGCTTATTTGAGCTGGTCTGTCGTCACAGCTCCCGTGCTAACGTACCTAATTCCGCTTAAGCCGATACTACGGATGCACTCCAGGGATTCTTCCATTCGGCAAGGAATGGACCATGGGTCCGCTTTTCGGCCACCAATTGTCGTAAAATCTTCAAACCAAATCACTTATACATGTATGTATATATTTTCTGAAAGAGCATGATTAAACTATTATTTTAGGGAGCTTCTTAAAATTCCTTGGTGGAAATGGCATATGCCGGTTACCCAAATGAGATACACCATGCCCAGTTTAGAGTTCTGATTAAGATGGAGAGGAGTTCCAATTATGCCATTCCCTTTGTGCTATTGTATGACAGGACATAAGCCATCCTTTCTCTTTTCAAAGGGTATGCCATCTAGGGGTTCAAACTCGGCCCACCATGCCATTCTGTTTGGAATGCCTTATTGACGACTTTGCAACGATTATTATGTATTAAGAATACTGATCAGCGATACGGATTTTATATTTTTGGAACATCATGATGTCTTGTCGGCATCATTGAAAACTGTTGACCGCTTCTCTCTTGCAGGAAACAAGCCTATGTTTATGTATACTATGATTGTCTTTTTGAATTTGGTGCTAATACTGTTATGTGGAAACTGGAATAGGTCTTTGGATTATGGACGTGGATATTCATTAATGGACGACGGCTGAATTATGGATGACGGACAAGACGTTTTTAATTATGCCAGTTCCTAGCATGCCCCAATTTCAAGAATCTCCCTTAAGACACACCACTGTTATGTTATATATAAATGAACCTCGAACATTCCCATTCAGGCTTGCTTCATTTTTCCTAGAAAACTCCTTAAAATGTCGTAAGAGCGATTTCAATTAAATTTCTGTCTCATGCTCTCAGGTCCGATACCAACTTTAAGAGACGGAAAAAGTGGGGTCAGCCTGCCCGTTTTCCCCCCAGATTTTCTCTCTGTAAACAAGTCCTCAATTGTTAGGCACAGCCAAGGGGTATAACTGAGACAGGACAATATTTACTCCATGATCCCGATCACCGTGTAGACGAAGCCAGCCACCGATCTGTATATGCGCGTTTGCAGCGTTGATAATGCTGAACAGGATTGTATTATATATATTATGTATTAAGAAGGCAAGAAAAATCATGATATAGCAGAACACCGACGGTCTATCGTATTATGAAATTAGACCGGAGCCATCGCTACGAAACTGTGGAGACCACCTATTGACCGTGTGGTTACTTTTCCACATGAACAGCTGCAATAAAAGCGCCGCTAAGATATCTGCATATCCTAATATGAATGTGAGGTGCCGAGGTGAGGTGGCTTTCCTGTGGAGTCCCGTTCTTACTTTTTAGTCGCCAGACCTTGTCAATTTTTCCCACCTCTTATTTGATATCACGGTATCCACTCCCTTTAGTTTTTTTCTGATTCCAATCGTCCAGACTTATGTTTCAAATTCTTCGCTGAACAATCATTCAGTATGCCAGCTGTTTTCACAGCTGGTGCATCAGTAAAACGTTCCTCTGCTGGCGTGCTGATCAGATCTAATTCGGTCACAATTGTAGTATCGTTCTATTGTGGTATTGTGGTACCTCTGATGAAAGATGTGGTACCTCTGATGAAAGAGATTTGGTACCTCTTGGTATGGTTTTGGTATACAGTGTCGCCACATTTAGCGCAGATGTTCAAGGAACTCCATCAATTAAGAAACATCCCATGGATGATATCTCTTATAGGCAGTTGAGCTGAAGAAAACTTCAGACGTGGCTTCAGACATTAATATTTCCGTTTTAAATACCGATGTGGATATTTGTATTTACGGCGTGTGTCCGTTCGTATTCGGTTCTTCAGAAAGACATTTATAGTTTGCAGTATCATTACAAGCGTCTAGTCAGTCATTCATAATTCAGCCGTCGTCCATTAAAGAATATCCGCGTCTATAATCCAAAGACCTATTCCATATTCCATATAACAGTATTAGCACCAAATTCAAAAGGACAATCATAGTATACATAAACATAGGCTAGTTTCCTGCAAGAGAGAAGCGGTCAACAGTTTTCAATGATGCCGACAAGTCATCATGATGTTCCAAAAATATAAAATCCGTATCGCTGATCAGTATTCTTAATCCATGATAATCGTTGTAAAGTCGCCATCTAGAGAATGATGTATCTCAGTCACGCTTTGATTGTGACTGTTCATATGAGCACCATGAGGATCTTGAAGTACATGGGCTCATACGGCCCATACGGCATGTCATTTCAATACCGTATTTTTTTCTGATATAGCAGAACAGTATTCTCCTAAAACGCTTTTACTTGCCTTTGAGAAGGTGGCAACAATATTGACAGAAGTTTAGTAGTACTATTTCTTGCACCCTGTGTACCATTCCTTTGTTTAATGTTTCTTGTATTTTGGTTGTTTATTACACTTTTGGTGTATCGTGTGAACATTGATGGAACATGATTTTACCTGGCATTGCGACTTGCTAGTCTTAACGAATTGTTTTGTTTTCAAACGCTCAGTGAAAGAGTTTTTTTTTCTATAAGCGTTGTAACAGCTTCAATCTCTTGATCGTTCTCTTAACTATCTGACCGCGATTTATCGAAAAAAATGCAACTTGATGTATTGTTATCAGCTTCGGCTGTCCTGTAACCCTCCCGAACCGGTAATCCATCTTTCCTTCCCTTCCTAGTTGGAGTCCTAGTATCGCCATCCAGGCGCCAATTATAGTATTTTTTCTTATAAACGTTCGTTACAATTATCAATTAAACACCGGAGGGAGATGGAGTGGCAATCATTTTGCACAGAAAAACGTTGGATGAACCGAACGCAAAGGTGGTACGCGGGAGTTTCTTAGAAGTCCACAGATTTCCTTTAAAATCCCATCGTTTCGTAAGCTGCCGACGCTGAACAAGAAAATATAATAAAAATAGCATGTATCAAAGGTATTTTTTGAAAATCAATCTGTCTTCTTCTGAGATAAACATCAAAACATAAAAAAAATTAGGAAAAAATAAAAAAAAAATGTAAAATTATGAAAAAAAATCTCTCTTTTGGGAAATTGACACTGCTGTTATATCAGATTGAACAAAACATTAAAATGGTGGTTGAAAACGATGCCGGAATACTCGCAAGAACGAAAAGTGATCCCTGTGATGATTTATACGGTGAGCACTACCAGAACATTTAATCACCTTAAAAGACTATACGATGTGAAGCTTCAGGGGGCTAAAATTGCACGGGAAAATAATTCAATTTCGAGGAAAATTTATGGTATTTCCGGCCTAAAACATCAATTGTCCCCAGAATTCTCCATTTCTTTTCACAAATGTGGGAAAAAGTGAATAGTACAATATATCTAAAAATGAGATAGGGTATCAAATCGAATTTTTCAACCTGTGTTTGTACTACCCCATCCTTCATTATGTTTTCGCAATGAACTGTTGTTTTTCTGACTGAAAATGCCAATCATATTCTTCAACTCTTACATCCTGTTACATGGATAAAGAACCATACTCAGTTATCAAAAAATCGAAAAAAGAAAACAACAAAATACGATACACTATTAATTAAACGTTCGGCAGTTCGGGCCAGCGTAACGTACGAACTTTTTTGACGATCGATCTGTCGGCGAAGCGCTGAACTGAAACTCCCGCGGTTCACTTTAGCAGCTATCTCTCGTCTCTGCTTCACACCGCGTACAAATCTACCGATAAGACAAAAAGCCAATAATTGTCTGTCATTGGCATACGACAATGGGTAAATATTTTCATCATATGACATCTCGTTTGAAAGCTCTATATATTGTCTTTGAAGCAGAGTAGGCGACGATAAGAATACCTTTGCTTCGTTGATGTTCCCGACAGTAGTGATACCAGATTGAAACTGTCAAAACTACCGGCACTGAAGGAGTTAAATAAAGAGACAGCACTTGGAAAAGGTATACTGTATATGAAAGAATGTCACGTACTTCCTTGAATCAAGCCAACATTGCGAGACTCTCGAAAGAAAATGACGCGATTGTTGTCTTTTCCTTTAACCTCAAATCGTCGTGGCGACTTATGGTGAGTGTTAAGGTCATGTCTCCCACCATCTCCACCTTAAATATTTCTCTTACTCTGGGGCTAGGTCATACAACTTTCACTAATTTGTGAGGAAAAATTCCTTTTTTCCCTTACTAGACCAACCGACATTCGTACCAACGAGTTCAAGGCGAAATAACGCTAACTACACTCTATTGAAAGGCATATCTCAATGCACTCACTCATCCCCTCCCCTTTCTACCAGAAGACTCTCCTCATTCTCTAACCCCGAGCAAAACCAATACCCACTAGCATTTATCGCGTATTTGACACAGCATACCTTTAAAGGAAGCCATACCAATATCTCACATGACAAACCAACATGGAAAAGTTGTCGACGTCTGGCGACTAAAAAGCAACCGTATGACTTCAGGAAAGCTTTTCTCGCTGCCTCACATCAAATACTCACCGCCTCACATTTAGCTCTACAAATCGAATTTTCCGGTGCCTCTCGTTACTAAAAAAACTCTAGAACAATCCTTGGATAATAAACTCGTGCAACACATGGAATATACGTAAGCCAGGTTTCAATTTGTCAAGATTTCATTTTATATCTATTAAACTAACAAGTGGCGTCTAAATGACGACACGTGTTGATCTAAGACCCATTAATATCTGTAGAGAAGGAAAGGGTTGATTACCGGTTCAAAGGGCAGCGACAGTAGAATTCAATAAGCCAGGACAACCACTGCGCGGACATTGATATATAGAATAATTCCCGATGACCGCGACCGCTAACGTAATTACGAAAACAACATTTCCGTCGTGCACATAAAGGTTGAAATAGTTACGAAGACAAACGATTGAGAGATTAGAGTGGATGGCTGCTCTCGCTAAGCTGTACCGTTCGTGAGCAGTTGTTAGACATTGGGTGAAAGTTGTTTACATGCATTAAAAGGTGTGACATAGTTATTATTTGTTCAACTAACTCTGGCCCTTTACCTATTTGGAATGTATTATTGAGGTGTTTGGTGATTACATTGAAAACAAGTTCAAAATAATTCTGAATACTTTTTAGCAAAGATGACAAGAAGAATTTTGAAAAAAGTTATTTTGGAGTTGCGTCTAGAATGATAACATGTCCATGTTTTAAAGGACTCCCGGTGTAGCAATAATGGTTGTCCCGCAGTAATGGTTGTCCGAAGGACAACCTGTACCTGGCAGTGGTTGTCCTGACTGAAACTGGGTGTCCCCCTCCGGGGGACACCCAGTTTCAGGTACCAGTTGTCCACTCGATACATATTACTCTTGTACATGTTGCAATGCATTATATATTATATTTGCTCCCGGACAACTATTCATGGGGGACAACCTGTCTTATTACAACAGTGGCAATATTAGTTGTCCCCCATGACGTGCTGTCCATCGTATTATCAGACAATCTAGGTCACGGTATAAAAGTGACAAATTTTCAGTAGCTCGGCAGCTGTCCCAAGTGGTGCAGGGGAAAGAGGCGCGGTAATATGGATGAGCGTGGTTTCTGTAAGTTGTGGGTTCGAATCCCATCCGCGTCACATTTTTTATTACAGTGCATTATCATATTTTCCATGCTAACTTTTGTACGAATCATTTGTGGATTAATGACGCCAGGTGGACATTATATTTTGATGCTATATTTTTGTTACGTATATTTTAATGTTCATATTGCTTAGTTCTATTTTGCAAATATTTTTGGCGTATATTCGTCAGTTTCTTCCGATCACAGTCAACAGTGATTTTGTTGAGCTGATGTACATTTTTACATACAATGTACAACAACATATTTCGCTCTCAAAGTAATCCACGTAGGCCTGCATAATAAGGCAAACTAACACAATATTAATTTTGAACTAGACACTGTAGATATAGATGTTTTGGCATTTTGTATTGCAAGGTGCTTGTTTCAGGCTAATCCGAGGGTGTTAATTCCGAATCTGCTTGTTCCCAGGTTAATTTTACATACTGAAACATCAGAATTGCTAATTAACCCAAATGACCAAGTCACTTGAGTATTTGGTGTCAATCTCTGCCGGGGTAGGAAGGTCGGCTCCCCCCGCCCCCCGGCCCCCTTTATATCATATCTTCCTAGCCTGTGCGAAACGACAATTTCTGCAAGAAATATTTAGCTTTAAAGAAGGACATCATTAACGATGAGTTGTTAAATATACTGCCCCCCCCCCACTGCCTCCCCTTTCCGCCACTACCCCATTACCGTGAATACCGATATGTTTAACTATTTCCGTTAGGAGGTGAAACTTGACAAGATAATATAACAAAATTAACAATGGTCACTCTATTAATATTTTTCGTACACCTTGAGCTAGAGGCTGAAACCTGTGTGATGACGTCACAGTGACGTCATTTTCAAAGGAGGCATTTTTGTGTTTCATTTCTTCGCAAACACTGCATGATAAATTAGTAAATCAAATAGTTTTAGCCCGCAAAAGTTTTGAAGAAAACTGACGAAAACATCACTTTTCCGGGTAACCATTATTCTCTGCCCAGGGGTCAAACAAATAGGCTCAAAAAGACCCCAATATGATAAGCTACAAAGTTACGGAGTGTCAGCAAGTATTTGTCGTTCCGGATATAGGATAGAAAGTTTGGTATGAGAGACATACTGACACTCATGTGATACAATCATGGGTCTATTGAAAATGGCGACCATATCAGGTTTGACATTCCGACTTAGTCGTATTTCTTATCTTTTCTTCTTATCGTATTTCTATCCACACAGGATTTTTTGCGGGAAAATTGCATGAACTCAAAATTGAAAAAGTCTGATTGAAAAATTCGGCCCAAAAATTCAGGTGTGAATTTGTGAATTTGAATGTGAATTTGATTATACGTCTTTGTGACGTAATCAAAGAGATTGTTTCATATATAGTATGCGCGCTTTTAGCTCCTAAGCCTAAGGGGTATTGAAATTATTTATACGGGTGAGTACCAAGAGAACAAGAGAGCTGAAACTCTCTGACTTTCCCTCGAATCTTATTGCCGTTAGTTTGAGACCATTTGCATGATATGTGCAAAGGATCATGGGAAAATGACGGTCACGAAATATCCCCATAAAATCGCGCTTTCGGTTATTTCCGTTCATTTTTTCGTATTTTTCTTGCCTAAAAGAACATAAAAGTAATCTATTTTGCCAAAACTAATTATTCTCTCTCATATTAATTAGTTTTTTTATATAAAATATCGAAAAATTAAGAAAGTCAGTAAAAAAAAAAGAAGCGAAAAATGGCTTTCGAAATGATGACGTCACTGTGACGTCATGATGGCGACCATATTGAATTGTTTAGAATTTCGCTATAGAGATTGACTCAAATATATAGTATGGAAAGTTTCAGCCCACTACCCAAGATATAACGAAAATAGATCGGAATTCCCTCACCCTCCATCCTCAGGCGGGGGCAACCTACCCTGGTATAGGGTTAAACAATTCATTTATCGGCTACGCATACTATCATTGCCTTATTGGGTCACTTTACATGCTGAGGCCTGATACTGGACAACTATTCCCAGATGAAGGACAACCTTTAATACGACTTAGTTATAATCGCGATAAAACCTGGACAACCACTTCTATCGTCGGACAACGTATCCCCGGATGTAGTTGTCCATGGACAACCTATGATAGTATCAGTTGTCCCTGGACAACTCACAACAGTATATGTTGTCCATGGACAACCTGTCCCAGAAATGGCTGTCCGACGGACAACCACTAATCAGGACAACGTTCACCTTCACACCGGTGTCCACTCAATATATACACGCAACATGTGAAGGCGGAGGAAACAGATGCCGGTGTACTGACAAGAAGTCATATGACTGTGTCAATGATACTCTGTGTGAAGACAAAAAGGACTACAGCATGAACAAATAATAGGGAAATTGACCCCTACATCCCTGTACGCCTTAATAAATTTTAGCATTTGGGAAAAGGCACCAAATAAGTTTCAAACATTCCGATATACGCCTACGGCTCGGGAAAGTATCTATCCGTGTAAAGGTCGAGGGAAAAGGACATTGATAACCGAGTTTGGACAGTTTAGTAAACATTCACAAGGTACTAATCCGAAAACAAGTAAGATTCAAGGTTGTTCAAGAAATACTGATCCCAATACATGTTGACGGACATGGGTGAAGTGCAATAATTGACTAGGACGAGGTAACGAACTGTAACAGGCTTGCACATCCGAAATATACTAAGCACGTTCCATATCAGTTTCAAAGTTGTCCGTCAAACAGTAACCAGGACAAGAAATTATTCATGGGACTGGGTAAAGGACCTTAATTTTTGTATGTAATATCGCTCAAGCGGGTTTTAGGAGGCGTGTTCTCATATCATTCAATATGTCCACATGAACAGCTACAATAAAAGCGTGGCTGGGATAAATTTCCTCACAGGGATCCCTTTTACTTCTTGTGATATTTTGCTTAGAAATAGGCATATAGGGTCATATGACGTTTTATCCGTTCTCCGGCATCGTTTCCCACCACCCTTTTAATGTTGCTTTTAATCTGTGTGAAATCATCGACGGCCCTTCAAGTAGTATCGAGATAAGGACCGGGCAAGAATTTTTGAAAAGCTACAACGAAAATTTTAAATAAAGATATGTCTGGAAGATGCAAATTTTAGGTTGCTCCTCATGGGCGCCTGTAGGAATTCACCCATGCTGAAACCAAAAATATATATTCATCGGGTGTGCTCACGTAAAGTTTAGTTTACACACTCAAAAACATTTTCTCGGTCCGCTCAATTTTCCCGAGAGAAGAAGTTAATTTTGCTGAAAATGTCTGAAAGTACATTAACTAAATCCCATTGTCACGAGCGCAACAGCTTTCCCGTTTCGCCATGGCAGTTAGCTAAACCAGAAGTAGATATTAAACGATATATAAAAAGGCAGACACAAGAATCTCGTCTTCTGAGAGAAAAATATAGATCACACCAGGCTATTTATACAGATGGTTCTAAACATGGTGAGAGAGTAGCATGTGCTGTCGACTACCAGGTAAAAGTTCGACATTCTCTGCAAGAAGCAAAAGCTATATTGTCGGCTTTGGAAGGTATTGTGTCCACTAAAAGCAAAAAATATATCCTATTCTCAGATTCACTGTCATGCCTTCAAGCGATTAAAAGTGGAACTTCAGCTCATCCCAACATCTTTAATATTCTACAATTGTATGACTGTAGATTTGATTAACAGAGATTTGATTAACAGATTGATATTGTGTTTTGTTGGTTGCCTAGTCACGTTAGCATCAAAGGTAATACTGAAGCTGATAAAATGGCTAAGGCAGCCCTAGATAATGAGGTTGATCCTGTTGGAATCCCATGGCGATTTTAGACCCTCTATCTGTAACTATGTGAGAAAGCTGTTTCAATCTTTATGGGATGTTGTGGATAATAACAAACATCATGAGTTAAAAAAAACTGTGTAGGCTATACTCATCTGAACAGCCAGAATCTTTTCGATCAAGCCATGACCAGGCCATGTAGAATCGGCCACACACGATTAAATCACGAACATTTACTAAAAACAGAGCCAGTCCCAAGGTGTATTCCATGCCACGAAGATCTGACAGTTTTAAGATTGTAAGAGATTCTTTTTATCGAGCAGCTATTTAGAAGATATTTTTAGTCGGGTGAAAAGATAGTATATATTATTTGAGAGAAGTCGGTTTGTTGCATAAGTTTGAATGTGTGTATGTTTTAATATGTTGGATTACTAAGTTATTAACTTGAATACTTAGGAGTTTGTTTGATCGTCGCTATATAACAGAAATATTGCTGAACGCGACATTAAACCTTAATTCTCTCTCTCCCGTTTCGCATATTCACTGGGTCTAGACGTAACATTCAATGTGGTGTGTATGTCTCTATGGCCTTCAAATGTCATTACGCCCAGTCATCATTTACCTTTATTGCTTGGCACGCCTGTATGTATATCTTAAAAAGGTTGTATTTTCAATCAAAGTGACCTTTTCTTTGCTTGTCAGGCGTCAGAGTAGGTCATGAGATATAAATGTTCGTCCCGCTTTCCGCTGAAAACCTGTAAAGCTTGGCGCATGTTTTGTCAAATTAAACCAGGGAGCAAGTTGTTCAGTCTGACAGTTGGCATCATAAATATGATTATTTACCATAATGGGTAGTGTGTATAAGAGGAAGCTACAGAAATTTCGACAAACATGTACTATATACAGGTACTTTGTGTTTTAAATGCTATGCTTGATTAGGAAAAGTCACCTGACCTTAACCCCGCCGTCTACTGTTGCGTAATCGAATTGTCATTTTGTTTATGGTGAATATATTTGATTTGATTAACCAATGCCATTGCAGCCTATTACCAGGGCCCGTTTTGGGACATTTTATCATTTTACATATATGAATTAACCTAGGTATATATAGGCCAGATGTGTCCAGATAATATTGTATTCAGCCAGTGTAAGTAGCAATTTTATGCGCATGTCTCGTATTCTTGTCATATTCATGTATTCTAGGTATTCCTGCATTTACCAGGTTTACCCCATGTTGAGGCGTTTACTCCATCAGACGTCCTCGATGTTCATCCATTGACATCAGATGAGTTATTTGTTTGAACTGATCTGTCATCACAGCTCCCGAGCTAGCGTATTTAATTCCGCTTAAGCGGGTGCTAGGGGCCGTGAGGATACTTCATAGTGTCCGCATAAACAGCTGCAATGAAAGGGCGGCTGAGATACTAAGGCTACGTTCGAGAATCCACCGTATTCACGGGTTTGAATGAGAGGAGAGTGAGTGAGGACTCCTGTAGAGTCATATGGTTGATTTTTAGTCGCCAGGCGTCGTCAGTTTTTTCCACCTCTTGAATATCGCTCCAATTCATTCAATAGTTTGAAGATCTGAATTGAATGACATCCATCTAGATGCGGGGCTTAGTAAAATAAGCTCGGTGATTTGGAGATTTCCTTATGATAGGCTCCATAGTGTCAGTTTGTAGATGTTTCATAAAGCTCTAATGTGAATCTTTAACCAGTTAAGGTGTAACATTCCTTCCCATTCCTCTGTTTGTTACTCTCGTGAATCAGGATTAGCGTGGATGGACGATGAATTAGGCTTCATTGTGTAAACCGAGAGATTGTGACATTTCATTACCAACGTAGTATACGTTTCGTTACGTTATTAGACTAAATTGCCCCAATGTGTAGTTAGATTTGATTTGCAACAACAACAAAAAGGCAATATCTGTGGGGTTCTAATTGTGTAGGCAGATATTTATATTTACCACATTACATTTGGTGTATAAATGTACTCTGTCCTATTTTATAAGGTGATATAAAGAGCACAGTATTCTACACCAATTTCTGTAAAGTTAGCTTCAATGAGCCCCATCATTGGGAGCACTTATAGGTTCATTTTTATATAATTCTGAATCTGTTGTACTGTGAGAGTTATCTAATATATTATACATATATAGGCCCGAGTTTTCGAAATCTCTTGTTCGAACATACGTTCTACGACAGTGTACCACTTCCAGGGTAGTGAGATTTCGTACGGAATACGCTATTTCATCCTAGTCTGATTGGTATCGAAGTTATAGGACAATAAAGCAGGTTCGCACTGACAGACATTTCATCGTGTCGTAGACAGTGCCGCTTTCGTAAGAAAGACCCCTAGGATTTGCAGTTTCGATAAGACCTACTTCTTACCCATATTCCTCGCTAACAGCAGGATTTTGCGGTTCGAAAGGTACTTATAGAGAAAGTTCTCTTTCTTTCTTGATTGATCAGTCATTATTGTCAACCGATGGCTCTAAAATATCACGATTACTATGGATTTTTTAGGAACTCATTTGATGATAGATACTTATGGTAGGAAGCCATTTTGGAGAAGGGAGTTATGGGAAATTTTCATTTCCGGTTTTGTTTATCCCAAACCAGAATTGAGGCGGATATGCACACTCGCAACTAGGATAACCCGTCATTGGGGAGAGGCGAAATTCTGTAACAGTCTGATATCTGTTTTGATGAAATATTCTTTCATACTATGCTATAGAGAGAGGACACTATTTTATATCGGAAGTCATCTGCTCAAAATGATTAATAATATTATCAAAGAAGCGGACTGACGTGATCAAAATAATCTGCGGAAGACAATATTCAATTACGGTTCCATTATAGTACGAAGGTCAAGTGACGTCTAAAAATGGTGCAGTTATATCAGGACTCTGATACGCCAAGTCATTGCATCTCTCCGCACATCCACTTGCCCGGAAGCTATCGGCAGATAATAGACTTGCGAGATGAAACGAACAGCAGAACAGGCCAATACGTGTTCAACATGACCAAAGGTGAAGTGTTATCCGTGCTGCAGATTATACCTGATCTAATACGTTCATAAGTCAGTTAATGACAGTATTTCTCTGGCCTGTTTATGAGATGCTAATGCGGGAAAGGAAATAGTCCACGAACAAACGAACTGACGTCATGGTTAATCAAGTAATACGGCTGCATGGAAACCGTATATATAAGGTTATATTTGCTCAATGGGAGGCCTACACAATAAAAGCTGGACCTGGCAGATGAATTTTGAGGGGAAGGTTCAGAAAGACCATCGTGGATGAAGGTTTGTGGATAAATAACGCATTAACCGCGACTAATAAATACACGATAAAATAAACTAGTTGGCTGGGCTTCAAGAAAGAGAAAAATGCAAGCTGATGGTCGTTGAAATTTCGAAAATGAAACTTTCTGGGGACCCTACATTGTCTCAATTTTTTTTATTTACCTGTGATCATTGCTCCTATGACTATGCGTATATGTTTAACGATGTCCGCTGGTGGTTTTTGGCTTTGGCAGCCATTTTGCCTGTTTTTCCTGTTGGGTTATCTCCCTTTCTTAGGTTAAGTGATAGGGATTGCTTTTAAAAGCCTTATTGCCGAGAATTTTGCACACCAACATCCATCCAATTTGATAAATTTTGATAGACAATGTGATTATCTGCAGTTAGAATATAAGAAAAAGTTAAATACTATTTATATGATTTTTTCATGAATATGCTTCAAAACTAGGGCTATTCCCTATGATTTCTGGGTTATCGAATTGAGCACGGGCCAGTCCACTTAACGTTGCCTATAGCTAAAAAATGCACACCAACCTATATTTTTTTCTTTGTTTTTTCTCATATTACACAATTATGAATGCAACAACACACATTATTCAAAAAGTTAATTACTTTGACTTACCATCAACGGACATCCTTTAAGATGAGCCTTTTTTTGTTTCGGAATTATGCCCTCATCTCTTCGTCAGCGTAAAATACAGCAAAACTGAATTATATCTAGGATACAGAATGCGAAAGGATGGAAACCAACGAACACATCAAACGAAATCCCGATTGGTTTGCTTCGTTTTACTGCACTAGTAAACGCCCTAACAGGTTACCTCCCTTTATGGATACAGGGCTGAAAACTTCTGTACGGTCGTCGTTTCTTCCCCTCAGCCCATTGTTATTTTCCCTCAACCATTCCAAGGATACATAACTTCCCGGGACGTAAGACTATATTGCGATACTTGGAATCTATTTAGTAAATGCTAGTACCTCGGCCAAGTCCAGATGTTCGAACTCCGTATCTTTCATTCAGCCGCTTGTATGTTTACAAAAATAATTTTTTAAAAGGCTGAGAGGTCAATGCACATTCCAGGTGCAACATCAGGTTATATGAGTTGTTGCGTTTAATCCTTTTTCGTTAAGTTTTTCCAAACATCGTGTATTATTTCATTACATTTGGTGAATCAGACTGATTATTTCATTGTGGGAAGGTTGAAAATATCATGTCAAGTTGTTATTCGTATGAAATTACCACCTTGAGTTTTTAACGGATGAAAATTGCGGTCTTCAAAAAAGTACCTACCTTGAAAACGATAGAGGTGGTTTAATTTTGTTACGATATTATTGTATGTAACCTTCTATATTCAAACTGTGTAGTAATTATAAATTCCTGTTCAATTATCTCCCTCAGTTGTGTCCATTTTTGCCTGAAATGAGGCATTAACGTAATTCTGTCGGCCAATAATTACGAAAATTCGTCATCGATAGTCGTATATTTTATATCATTCATAAAACTTCAGGTTACAGATTAGTTATCCTGGGTATTGTTTCGTTTACCATGTTTACCCCATGCCCCCATAATGGTGAGGCGTTTACTCCATCAGACGTCCACGATGGTCATCCATTAACGTCATGTGAGTTGTTTGAGCTGATCTGTCATCACAGTTTCCGAGCTATCGTATCAAATTTCGCTTGCCGGTGTTAGGGGTCGTGTAGATACTTAGTCTCCGCATGTCAGCTGCAATAAGAGCGCACCCGAGATACTGAGGCTACGTCCGAGAATCCACCATTCTCGAGTCTGAATGTTCGGTGTCGTCGAATGCTTTCCTCTTGAGTCATATTGTTGCTTTTTAGTCGCCAGACGTCGTCAGTTTTCCCCACCTCTTACATATCGCTCCAATTCGGATTATAACGTGTACCGGTATACATATAGGTCTGGTGCAATTGTAAATAAAAATATTATCGTATTTCATGATATAAATCATATATTTGCACAGCGCTATCTCTGCAGTATGGTCCCAGAGCGGGCGTCATTCAGTTGAGTGAATCTGCTGAACGCACGCTGATGATAGCCAAATGGATATAACCCCAAACAAGAAACAGCTAGAGAGAGACAGGTATGTCATGAAAGATATATCGGTTGAATCTCACTATCCTAGTCTATGCATACTAAACATTTATACGCAGTTCTCTAAGGCTAATACTAGAAAAACTTCATCCAAATGAGTAAGAAAAATCGATATCTAAATCTGATATATTGCGCTTTCTTATATCAGGTGTTGATTCAAAGTTTAATTCCCAGGACGGTAATGAAACATCATTATCCGGTGGCCCTGGATAAAATATGTTTTTGCGCACACAAAAAAGAATAAAATCAAACTTCCGTTGAATCTATACAGTCTACACTGTCTCGTCTACATTTTTTTCAAAAGCTGATCTCTCTGATATCACAACCATGCCAAGGTATGGATGTTTTGACATGAACCATATGTCACAAATTAACAGCACAGTTTTTTGTATTCTTTCAACACATCAATCAAGGCAAAACTTGACCAATTTTGTAGATTACCCAAGCACGAATTGCGGGAATATCTCGGTCTCCGTCCTTCCTTCACTTCGTCAGTAAAACCCGTTAAATTCTCTAACTTGACAACCGCAAGACACAGCGACCAAAAAACTTCATGCAATTCTGTGAAAGCGGCAACATCATGGCCACTTTGATCTCACCCTTTTCTTCTGTCTGTCTGCCTGTCTTTACCAAAATATGAAGTTTTTCTTCTCCAAGACAATCCCATTACCGTAGTCAGAATACCGAGATAAGATTGCTTCGCTGGCATGACGTTTTGAAAAGTGAGCAACTACTAGTTTCACGGGCATGATGACCTCTACTTTTAAGTCTTGTATATTAGTTCTTTTAGGCCATATTTCCGCAATATGATAAAGGCAGTATCTCCACTGGTGTTCGGTGAGGTGTACACATTGCTATTGCATTCATTTTTGAAATGACGATTTTTGTGCATAGTATCTCATTCGAAGACCAGTATGTTTTGGATCTTTAATCCAAATCTCACTAATTACTGCGTACTTTATGATGTAATGCTTGATATGTATTGGTGGAATTCTGTTTTTATGCAACGTGTAATTGTTTTGCGCCCAGATTATAAAACGGAGAAACATCATTCTGTGAATACGCGGATATTGCAAAAATACATAACTGGTTGAGTGCATATATATGAGCTGTATGACATGAAAACAAAAATGACCTGGAGATAAGAAAAGTACTTTTATGATATTAAGCCAATGAGTGAGAGAGAGTGAGATTGAGATTCAGTTCAACATGATAAATAAATAAGGAGCTGGAATGGTTCATTGATTTCCTTGAGCATATCCATGAGATAAACCATGTGGTAATCATAGAAGCAGAGGAAGCGTCTGTTATTGTAAGTATTGACGCATTATTTAATGAACCCGATATCCTTGAGTTAGTTAATGATGGCCAAACGTCCAAAGATATTGAGTAGACTGTTCCAAATGTACAAATTAATCCAGATTGGGGCAATCGAAGAACACAAATTCAAAGAATATACCACAAGTGCACGTAAGCTGCGAAATTGCTGGACTTTTTTGTATACTCGATAGATCGATTCCATGCCATGATATGTGTTAGGGTTGATCAGGATATTCTGAATGACATTGCTTCCACATGAAGGATGGCGAGCTTTCTCATACACTGCAGGGTTGCTAATTTACTGTGCGCTACTACATGGCATGAATTGGGATTCTGAGCTGGTAATTCAACTACAAACTTGCTGTTTTTTTCAGTTGTCGGGTATAATTTTAACCAACCTAGTTTCCAGTAAGGCAAGACACTTTATAAAAAATTTACCGAAAATCAATAGACTCTAAATTCACAACTACGTTGCAAGCACACTCGCTGCCATCGCGTTGGTTTACTACTTGAATAGAAATCTTAACTCATCGAACATGGCGAACATGGGTTTCAGATAGAAACCACAGAAAACATTCGACTTTCTTTAAACGCTACATGGATGATCGTTTTGTTATATGGAACACCGGTATAGGCGGCGTGGAATCGGTTAACAAACAACTGGATCTAACGTCTGAAAAAGTCAAATGTAAAGGCTTAACCACATCCCACTACTGCTAAACCTTTGTACTATATATTTGGATCACAATTATTTAATAAAATTTAATTAGCCATCCAGAGGACGCAATTTAATCGGGCTAGAAATATACACTTTTCTGTATATGGAGATTATTATGATGGACGTTTCTTCCCCGAAGTTTGCCCGCTGTACAAATCATTGTAATTGTAGTTTGTGACTGTGGTTAAGTTGGTGGGGAATGAAACGCTTGATTGATGTCTTGCATCAGATCAGACTTGTGTGATGAATAAGAACGTACATTCTTTTAATATTTTTCTCGTTTGGTCTATCTAACGGCCACAAAGAATAACCACATTTCATAAGATGACTTGATAGAGCTAAATGTATTACATCATTGCTCTCAGATATTTGTATCTAATATTGCACAAATCGGTGCTAGGGGTTGTGCGATCATGGTGGCCACATGAACGGCTACAATAAGGCGTAGGTCAAAATTAAATCCTCGCAGGGACCCATTTTTGCTTTTGTGATGTTTTAGATGCGTAGTTAGAATATTGGCATGCGGATCATATGACTTCTGTCAGTACGCAGGCATTATTTTCCACCATGTTCATATCTTTAATTAATTGGATCGGTCGAAATGCCCATGTTTTGGATGACCATCAGTCAGTATTTTAGAGATTTTGTTGGAGATGAGTGTAAGCTAAAACTAAATAAGACGGATTTGCTTTAGCTTCCATCCATCTCCGAAATTCCCTTTTTATATAGACGACTCCTGTAGAATCACCAAGGCTATAACGAATAAAATGTTTGCTGTATGTTCTTGATAAGTCTACGAGAGTCGTTCACATTGAAGCGACCATCCTCGCGAGCCAGTGAGCCGATCGATCAGAACTGACTTGATTATTTGGTAAGTTAGTCAATTTAAATAGATGGGGAAGCGATTCAAATTATACAGATTGGGGGAGCGCTTCTAGATTAAACCTATCAGCAGGTACGATCAGCTATATTTACCCCCAATACGATAGGATGGGATTTTTGCGACCGGGCAGGTTCGAATTTTAACAATTCAATCACCCTGGGATGTTTGGATTTGATTTTTAGCAAATTAACAGCATTTTCGATATTTTGGGATTGTACTTTCTTAGTATAGCACAGATTCTAGTGCTGAAAATTGGTCGAGTCCAGTGCGGGACCCGTACCAGCGAGTCCCAGAGCAAGGCACCCAATCGCCAGCACTATATGTCAGCGATATAAAACACTCGGCCAACGGTCCTGCCATCAAAATAGGAGGTATCAGACCGGCAGTCTTGAAAGCGAAAATAACGTACCAATCTGATGACCGTAAATACATAGGCAAATATATTTTTGTCATGTAGAAAGTGGTCGTATTTTCGTTATTTTGACATTACACTATCTTAGTATAGCACAGATTCTAGTGCTGAAAATAGGTCGAGTCCCATGCGGTATTCGACCAAATAGGAATGAAAGCACTAGAATATGTGCTGTATTAAGACATTGAAATCCCATAATTCTCATGTGGGATTCTACTGAAATCCCAGAATTTTCATGTGGGATTCGACCAAATAGGAATGAAATCACTAGAATTTGTGCTAAACTAAGACTGTGAAATCCGAAAAATATCGAAAATACTGTTTCTGAATGACAGAAAATACATCTTCCTATTTGATCAAATTGGTTGATGACGACACAGTGATGCGATGCTTCCGAAATGTATTTATCACAGATACATCTTTTATAGATTATTCTAATTCTTGGATTGTTCTCTGGAGAATCCCGATGTTTAGCAAACTATCTATCTTGTACTTACTACCCTAGCTCGCAATCACTGGAGATATAAATTCACTCAGGTCAGCCATCAGTGATCGCATCAGGACACGGTGTTAGATACATCTCGAAAGTACATCGTCAGTAACATTCTAAAATCTGGTCGATAATTGAGACACACTTTTCACTAATGGCGCGATTACGTTCCTTGTTCACATGGCTTCAACAGAACGTGGACACACAGTGAGTCTGGCACGCTGAAAATATCAATATACAGTTCTAAACACCAGGTTGCACTTCTGCCTGGTCAATTAATTTATTCCTATTAAACATGTAAAACCAGTAACCTGAAAATTCGTATCTTGTGTCTAATTCCGCTTAACACGTGGCTAGGGGCCGTTTAGATATATTGTGTTTGACATCTCCATGGTGTTCAAATGAACAATCACAATCAAAGCCTGACTCAGATACATACTCTGGAAACGATTTGGAATTCATTTGGATAGAGAATACTGGTCAGCGATTAGGATATTATGTACAGAACATCATCATGTCTTGTTGGCTTCATTGAAAATCGTTGACAGCTTCTCCGTTTAAGGAAAACATGTCGTGTTTCAATTATTTATTTCTATTATTTATTTCATACACATTTGAAATTAGGGCTATCTGTCATACGAATCTTTCGCGCGGAAACTCCTTTAACCCTTTCTGGCCTGGGCGACTTGGGTGTACCGCAGCCTGGGGGGTGCGACGGAAATCGTCCCTTATATATTTTGCCTATCACAGAGGCTAGAGGGCTGAAACTCACCACACTATATCTTTGGGTCAAGCTCTACAAGAATATATAATACAATCCAAACTGGCCGCCATGATGACGTTACAGCGACGTCATTTTCTAAGAGAGCATTTTTGGACAATTTTTTATTTTTGGTATTGCCTAAAAAACTGCATGATAAATTAGTAAATAATAATCTGATATAAAATAAAATCTGTTTTACCCGCTTTTCCATGCAGAAAACCAAAAATTTTAAGAAATTTGACGAGAACATCACTGTTATGATCCTGTCCTCGGGGGGTCATGCAAATAGACTCAGAATGACCCTAAAATGATAATCTACAAAATCACGGAGTTTGAGCTCTCAATTTTTATGTCATTCCGGAGATAGGAGCAAAAAGCCAACAGTGGAGGGGGGGGGGGGGCAGAAAGTGACCCCCCAGGTCAGGTAGAATTGTCGGATCCGACGATTACTATCAGTTGACTATCCATTTCGACCTGTTGAACTGTGAACTTATTTTCTTGGACGATATGCCATGGTCCAATTGCACAAACTGAAAAGATACTCTCTTTCCAGGGCTAATAGCAAACGCCAGATCCGACATTCATTCTTCTGATGTCGACCATAAAAGAATTTCCTCGTCCATAATCGAAAAATCCATTCCGCGTGACAGTTAGCATCAATTCAGAATGTGTATGAAATAAAAATAATATAGAAAAAACAAGATGGCTTCCTTCAGGAGAGATGTGGTCAACAGTTTTCAATGATGCCAGCAAGATTGGCGTGGACCACCTCCACTCCTGCCTGGGCTGATACTAGCGTACGCTACCACGCTAATATTGACGTTAAACATATTTCGATCAACTCGGTTTTGTTGCTAGAAAGAATGTCATAGTCAGTAAAAATTCAAATTTTATTGGATTATTCAGCTTTTCTTGTTCCCAACTAGAACGAAAGACTGGTGATATGATTGATCATGGCACTATCTCAAGCACGTAGGCTCTCGAAGTACAACGAACAGGCCAATTATAATCGCTAATTTTATTCAGTCGAATTGTTTTGCTCAGTTTGCGCATTTCTAGGTCAAATACTACCAATATGTGCCGTGATTATTTTTGAGTCATGGGATATATTACACGATAAACAATTGTGGGAACCTAATCGTCATTTTGCGAATTAGTATTTTCTTTCTGGAATCCTGCACTGTACGTTCATGCCATTCCCTGATGTCAATTTGCGAAACTGATTGAATGTTGAACTTCCCAGGCGCGTGATTTGACGAAGATTGTTAACTGGAGGGTCAAGGAGATGTATTCATGTATGATGGAAACGTCAATATATTGATGAATATTCTCCTTGGCTTTTGGTTGAAATTTTCCAGCCCTTGTCAGCTTCTTGCCGATTTCTTAAATCTTGATATCTTTCATTATGGTTCTGAGAAACGGCAATAAGAAATATTAAGAATAATTTCACAATTACATTTGTTTTGTATTTATTCATTTCAGTGATAACAATAGAGAGCTGAGATTTTCCCTAAATTCCGCATCTTTAATCGCAATGGACTACGACGCCTGGAAATTTGCAGATTGTAGAAAAATAAATACGTGACATTATTAAAATAGCTTCCTACATGAACTATCTACCCATTATGAGCAAATGGGTTCATTTTACGGGAATATTACAAAATAATAAATAAAGTTTATGTCCTGTAGTTCCTGGTGTGACACACGTTTTTTCCCGATCACAAATTACCGCTCCATCTGTCTTGCCGGCATCATTGAAAACTGTTGACCGCTTCTCTCTTGCAGGAAACAAGCCTATGTTTATGTATACTATGATTGTCTTTTTGAATTTGGTGCTAATGCTGTTGTATGGAATATGGAATAGGTCTTTGGATTATGGACGCGGATATTCTCTAATGGACGACGGCTGAATTATGAATGACGGACTAGACGCTTGTAATTCAATATTTGTTTACTATGCAGTGAAACTACAACGATTAGTTTTGTTCTTGAGAATGCCTTGATCGGTATGCGATTTGATGGGTGATATTACAATGCACTAGTTTTGGGTAAATTCAGATTTTGGTCTTCTTCATCCTTAATATGGCTCTCAAATATGGATGGAAAAATTCACCTGATCTGCTGCCTAAAACATGTCAACTCAGGATACATTTCAGATATTCTTGGAGCGGAAAATTAAACGTTCACATTTTGCCAATTATCTCCCTTTGGTGGTGAATCACAGTAAGATCGTTTTATGGGTAATGGCCCACATGTTAACTGTGCATAACTTCATTCGATTTGTCTCGATGAGTTTGAAATGTACTTCCATACTTCCATTTAACTGTAACACATGCGGATTAAAAAGCCTGTAACCTCCCGGATATCCCCAAAACATCCCCACAACTCCCTGTTTTAAAATTACATTCAATGATTCAGAATCAAAGTCTCTCAGAAATGTTCAATAGACGACCGGTCCTGGATACCAAATGTACCTTCTGATTGCATTATTTGTCACAAATGAGTATCCATGATTAATTAGTTCCCTGAGGGCTTCCGGCACGAGTGCATTCCACGTTGTAATTGGCCTACATGTAGTACTGTTGCTTTGGGGAACATTCTGGGTCAAATGGGATTATATGCATGTAACAATTGGATCCCAGGCTAATGGAAGCATGTACTGCGATCTGGCTTTTGTGAAGGTCGTAAAATATAGCAATCAGCCAGTAACATATTAACACAATAATGGACGGAATCACTACACGCGCCAGTGAAGCAGGAGTCTAGCTGCAGGCGGCAATCTATACCTCGTGTAATCCGATTTCTCCCTATACTTCAATAATGCTCCAACATGTATATATATTTTGAAGATATATTGTCAAAGGAAATTTCTTCAAAATTCATTAAAAAAATTGCGGTATACCCTTCCTTTTATAGGCGTAACTAGAAATTTGCTTGAATCGGTTATGAATACGCTATTTTTTTTACAGGTGATGGAGCTAATGAAAAAGTCTAATAGGGAAGTATATTTTTTTGATGAGCAATAATGCCAATTATGCCAAATTCATAATTGGATTGAAGTTGAGCAAAATATGACCAAAACCCGTTTATTTCCACGACCTGCTGTAACAATTGTCAAACATAGTTACGGTCTCTTCGTTCCTAGAGTGTACGGTGCTATACGTCAGCCATATAAGTCGCGAAAATGTTTTGAAGACTATACCTGAATTAGACAGCAATAATTCACCGTAGCCTATCCTAAGCATGCTGCAAACCACGCATGGCTAGTTATTCACCTCGTCACTGCAAAAAGGCCAATTGTAGGGTTTTTCGGAATCAAATACTCACGGGGATCTATATCAGTGTGAAATCAAATAATTATCTTTGTATTGATTACTTTGATGAAGATTTTACTATGCGTTTGTGGGATCATGTTTGGGTTCAGGGCTACATCATAAGTGACATCATGCAGAGTTCGCTGAAAGAACATGGTGAGATTGATGGTGCTGGGAGATTGCAGCTGTAAGCATACAGATGAGCAACGCTGCACTGGACGTCATGGTTAGTTGGCAGGAGCCCGGGCATAGCTGCAAACAATATTGGTTAACTCCCCTTATTGTCATTTTTGAACATGGCGGGCATATATTCTCAACTAGTGATAAATTCCTTGTGGTATAGCTGGCATGAATGCGTTTTTGGCATGAACCAAAACTGATCTCCATGATGATTTTATCCCAGCCACCTCACGCTTACTTTCAGGAATATTTTGACAACCTTAAGTTGAAGGGATGTTAGTTATCACTAGTTTAAACTAGTATAATTTCCATATTAAAGCATGGGTAGAAATAATATTTTGACTTGATACTGCGTCATTGTGGAGAAAGGCAAATTGTACCAATGATGCCACACTGATCAGCGATCGGGAAGACCACCCAAACTGGAAAGAAGACCATGATTGGACGGCTTGACGTTTTAATCCCAGCGAACATGAGCGTTTTTGAAAGCCAGTATCTAACAGATGACGCTAGAAACTCCAAGAATTATTTCCTTAATTTTAAGTCGGAACTTTGTGATGCCTGAAACCGGACCCAAATATTCCGCATGGTGAGAACACACACGAGTGCGTATAACAGGTTCTTTGAAACCCCTCGCCAGCTACATCAACCAATCAGCACCGGAGCAGATATCATGTGAAAAGAATGTGCGGATAACGAAACATTTTGGATCCAAAATCGTCTGCGTTAGAATTTCCAGATACTCGCGCTGGGTTATATATCCGTCAGATACAGAAATTCCGACATGGTGAACTATCCCTTTCTGGTTAGCAATATCCCAGTCGAACCTGCATACGGCTTATACTATTCTCGCCTAGCAGCATTCGTCAGATAACTCTAGAATGTGACGATTTTAATCAACTTCACAAAACATTATTGCAGAAATTTATAAAACAGGGTTATACGACCAAGCGCTTGCACTCAAATTTGTTGATACATGTCGCATGTTGATAGCAAAATACGAGCAGAGCGTGCAAGATAAACGACTTTTCGTTCGTGTCTAATTCCGATTAACATGGAGCTAGGGGTCGTATGCACCAATGTACTTCAAGATCCTTACGATGCTCATGTGAACAGGCACAATCAAAACGTGACTGAGATACATTTTTGCCTGGATATCCGGTAA
This sequence comes from Hanleya hanleyi, assembly GCA_036873755.1. NCBI lineage: Eukaryota > Metazoa > Mollusca > Polyplacophora > Lepidopleurida > Hanleyidae > Hanleya > Hanleya hanleyi. The sequence continues at coordinate 45,060 of JAVTVY010035181.1, read as the reverse complement.
CAAATTTGCAACGAAAATCATGAATTAAGGCCCCCCTAATAATTTTTCTTACCCCTTTAGCTAGAGGTCTGAAACTAACTACACTATACCATTTGGTCAAGCTCTACCAGAAAATGTAAAAAAATCCAAGATGGCCGTTTTGATGACGTCACAGTGACGCCATCTTCAAAAACGGCATTTTATGTCGATTTTTCGATCAAATTTTTCGAATTTTTCAATTATGCAATTCCTCCACAAACACTACATGATAAATTAGTAAATATTAATGTGATGTGAAATAAAATAGTTGTCCAATTTTCATCGCGGAAAAGCAGAAATGTCTAAGAAAAATGACGAAAACATCACTTTTCAGGTACCCCATGTGGCCGCCATCTTGAATTTACCCATGATCCTCTCCTCGGGGGGTTATGGAAATAGGCTCAAAATGACCCCAATATGATAAACTATAAAGTCACGGAGTGTCAGCTCTTAATTGGTTGTCGTTCCGGAGATTGCACAGAAAGTTTGGTAGGGGGCCATTTTGGTCCCCCCCACCCCGACCAGGACTGGTAGGGTTAAATACAGTTGACCGCTTCTCTCTTGCACGAAACTAGCCTATGTTTGTATATACTATGATTGCTTTTTATTTAATTTCGTCTTAATGCTGTTATATGACGCGGAAGTTCTTGAATGGACGACGGTTGAATAGTAAATGACGGACTAGACGCTTGTACTATATCCATGCATATATACTTACTTCATTACGGAATTTCTTTATTTAAATCTCCATTACGTTGGAATATAATCAAAGGACAGCCAACTAGCCAGCTACAGTATACTAATTAAACAAAATACGGTTAAATAAGCTAATAAATCTATGCATACTGTATTCGTAATATATTGTAAGCTTCCTCGGACAACTATGTTCATTTTAAAGTGGTGACAACAAAATGGTCACTTCCATGCGGCCAAGAAATAGTCAACACAAAAGCCGTCAACATTTTTCAGCGAAAGGTCATATTTGTTGGAAATCAGATGGGGTAAAGCCGTATGATAATGTTATTTGATTATAACTGCTTGAAAATAAGACAAAAAAGCTAAATCTACATATTATCTAGCGCAAAATCGTGTTAAACCCTCATAGTAGACAAATATCAAACTAGTTCCTTCAAATGATTAAACATCCGAGAAGAGTATGTGCAAATGTGTTTTGGAGTTTAAGGTAGTATATTTTCGTCACAAGGGAATTCCTTTCTGATTTATACCACAGAAATAGCAAAAAAAAGCCAGGAAGCACATTTGAACCGTAAATATCCTTTTTTTTGTCCCGCAATCGGAATCCATAAGGACAGTTGACTTCAGAAACGTTTCGGATTGAGACAATATTTAGTTATATTTTACGTTGCATACACATGACGTATTAACAGAGGGTGTTAACATGGAGTATTAACATTGACTTTAAAACGGAATATTAACAGAAAACTGTATTAACAGCAAGTATTAACAGGAAGTATTAACAAAGTACTAATAGCAAGTATTAACAGGGAATATTAACAGGAAGTATTAACGGGAAACATATATTATCCCCTTTTTCTGAAGCTGTTACAAAAATCGTAGATTATTAAATGATCGTAGTGTTACTCCCCCTTTTAACCCGCTGGAGGGGGGGGGGGCGGAAAGTGCCCCCCTCCTAAATATTTTCGCTATCGCTAAGGCTAGAGGGCTGAAGCTTACCACTTTGGGTCAAGCTCTACAAGAAAATGTAAAAAAAATCGCGATGGCCGCCATGATGAGGTCACTGTGACGTCATTTTCAAAAACAGCATTTTTGGACGATTTTTGGTCAAAATCTTCGATTCTTTTTTATTTTTGGTTTTTCTTCGCAAAAACTGCATGATAAATTAGTAAATAATAATCTGATATGAAATAAAATAAGTTTTACCCACTTTTCTATACAGAAAAGCAAAATTTTTGAAGAAATGTGACGAAAACATCACTTTTTCTGGTACCCCACATAGACGCCATTTTGAATTTACCCATGATCCGCTGCTCGTGAGGTTATGCAAATAGGCTTAAAATGACCACAATATAATTACCTATAACGTCACGAAGTTTCAGCTCTCCGTTTTTGGCGTTCCGGAGATATCGCAGAAAGTGGTGAAAACATCACTTTTCTGGTACCCCCCATGGCCGCCATTTTGAATTTACCCATGATCCTCTGCTCGGGGGGTCATGCAAATAGGCTCAAAATTACCCCGATATGATAATCGGAAAAGTCACGGAGTTTCAGCTCTCCATTTTTTGGCGTTCCGGAGATATCGCAGAAAGTTTAGCAGGGGGGAGCATTTTGGCCCCCGTCCCCCAGGACTGGTAGGGTTAATGAAGGAAGTGAGGGAGGGGGGATATCAAGGGGGTGTTTTGTGGTGATGCTAAGACGTATGGTTTCAATAAAATGCGTAAAATCGCGTTGAATCAACATGCTGAATTTTTGTGTAATTTTTGAAGAAATATGGCGAAAACATCACTTTTCTGGTACCCCCATGGCCGCCATTTTGAATTTACCCATGATCCTCTGCTCGGGGGGTCATGCAAATAGGCTCAAAATGACCCCAATATGATAATCGGAAAAGTCACGGAGTTTCAGCTCATTTTTTTGTCGTTCCGGAGATACGGGCAAAAAACTAACCGGGCGGAGAGTGCCTCCCCCCCAAAAGGCCAGGTAGGGTTAATACATAAGATCTTTTTGGTCGGGTTCGGGTGAAGGAGGACTGTGTCTTAGGTTATTTGAGAAAATCGGTTTGTTGCATAAGTTTTAATGTGTGTATGTTTTGATGTGTTGAATTACTAAGTTATCAACTTGAATACTTAGAATTTGGTTTGATCATCGCTGTATAGCTGAAATATTGCTGAACGCGATGTTAAACCGTGATTCTCTCTCTTATAATATTCTGGCAATCTTTATCCGTTAATTCAATCTCAAAGCATTTAAAACATCGTATTTGTGGATATGATCTGTTACAAGTAGGGCTGCTATTTAATGGGGCCTAACTGGTGGTAGCCATTTCGCTTACACATTTGCGGAGTCAAATTTATATAGGTGGATTAAACGTTCCCAATTCTATATTCCGTCAGTGTTTCCGCACAAGTCAGGAGATATACTAACTTAGGATAACACCTTCTTGTTGAAGCAAAGATGCTACGGACCACAGTAATATTTTGGACGTATTTTGTGGGGTATGTATTTTGTGCCGTTACATGCGCAGCGTCCATGGATATGAAATAGTTTACACATAAAACCCGAAATGATAATAATTTCAGCCATCTGGACAATTTTTCTCTATTGAAAGAGAAATCACCTGTTGTCCAATTTTGGTGGGAATTACATTTTCTGAACGCACAAGTACACCAAATTTGTATAATTTACATGACATTTACCAAGGAGACACTTCTTTTATTATATTTATTCACTTTGACAACTGTGCCATTAGTTAAAAAAAAACCCTGTAGGATATACTCATTTGAGTAGCCAGATGATCAGGCGATGTAAAATCGGACATACGGGGGATTCCACGATAACCTAGTCCAAATTCTCCGTCCAACCGAAAAATGACATTGGCAACGTTAAAAATACTAAAAAAAACTAACTCCACCAAGATTGGCCTAATTCCACTGAGCATATGCAAGTGTTTGTCTTATAAGAAATTTCTTGTACATATACAAAATAGATTTTGACAGAAAAATGACATAAGCAACACAATTGTTGCCAATGTCATGTATGTTTTGTCCCGCTAAATTAAAAACTGTACAAAGAATTCATAGGGGTACCTGTTTATTTTCATCTTATGCAATTCATTGACATGTTTACGATAGTAAGGTACAGGGAACATTGTTTGTGTACGATATTTTGAATTTATAGGTGCTGCAAATGTCATGTTCCGTAAATGATTGACGGAAATGTGTGTTAGTGGACTAGGTTATCGTGGAATCTGCCATACCTGATTAATTCACGAACATTTACAAGAAAAGGAACCAGCCGCAAGATGTATTTCATGCCACGAAGATCGCACAGTGAAACATATTCTGGTCGACCTTATAGATTTTAAGATTACAATGTATAAGAGATTCTTTTTATAAGGCAGATACTTTAGAAGATCTTTCAGTCGAGTAAAAGAACACTTTATATTAGGTTATTTGAGAGAAGTTGTACATCACTTGTCTCGAGCTGACAAATCGTGATGTCCCACTCTATAACATGCAATAATTGTTTTATTATACTGAATGTTTTAGTTTTAGTACGTACGGTAACGCTAATTCTAGTTCTGTATCGGTCATAATTTTGAAACGCTCTCGTTTGCTATTAACATCCATAGTCGAAGCAGTTTCGATGCGACAGAGCATCCACAATGGCAGACGACCTGAACCGGCCTGTCACCATGGGTACACCGGCCCTGAGAAACAAATGGGAGGCTATTCCTGGCTGGACCAGAAGATGTCGCCGTGGAATAAATGTCATGTTCTACGCTCTGCCGTGGTACATGCCATTTATTCAACGGTAAGGCAAGATATGACTGCACTATCACTGAACAACACGATTTTTAAAGTGACACGTCACAAGCTGTCAACCAATGAAAACATTACGAATTTACATGAGGTATAATAAAAACATATGCAAGTGGATAAACACAACCATCATATGAATAATTAGTTCAAGTAATGAATTGTAACTGCAGTTGAAAAAATAACATAATTTGATCCTGAAATGTCCAAAATACAAGTGTCTAGTCCGTCATTCAATATTCAGCCGTCATCCATTTAAGCATCATGGCATCCATAATCTAAAGACCTTAATACCACCCTCACTGCCACTGCCGATATTTTCGTTTTGTTGATCTGATGGCAATGGTCTGAACGCCTAGCTGAAAACACGGATAAACACAAAACATATGTCAAGGACCATTTCGAGGTAAAGTCGATTATCTTGTACATACACGAGAGTAACCTGTGAGAAACGTCCAAATAGCACTGTGACGAATAGTGCTGAATGGATGACCACTGTGCAACTACGGGTAAGTTGGAGCGATATGCAAGAGGTGGGAAAAATTGACGACGTGTGGTGACTAAAAAGCAACCATATGACTACAGGAAACTATTCGTCGACACCTAATGGATTCTCGAACGTAGCCTGAGTATCTCAGCCGCGCTTTTATTGCAGCTGTTCATGTGGAGACTATGAAGTATCCACACGCCCCCTAGCCCCGTCTTAAGCGGAATTAGATACGCAAGCTCGGGAGCTGTCATGACAGATCAGCTGATACAACTCATCTAATGTTAATGGATGAGCATCATGGACGTCTAATGGAGTAAACTCCTTAACATAGGGTAACCTGGTAAATGCAAGAAACCAAGAAAAGATGTAATTTCCGACGTCGTACGGCTTAAATTTCCAAGGCACACACTTACCCCAAAAAATACAGGCATTCTAAACCACTCGACCAGCACGTTTCCTCGGTGATCTCCGTAGTAACAGTGTGCGAGCAAACTGACAGACATCGATGACGGCAGATGACTCGTTGTCGCATCTTCACCGGGTATGCGCTATGTATGTTCGAAGTCTATAAAAATCGAACCATGCCATTTCCCGCAGCACCCCTAATCAATTAGAGTTGCAGCAACGGCTCAGTGGCAACTTTATAAATCAATTGTTTACCTGAGAAAATACGACGGAAATTCAACTAACTCGGGGGACTTTGAAGCGAAGTTGTGTTATCTACCACGGTCAGGTGCAAAACGCTGTGAAATGGGGCTTGAAAGGCAGCACAAGCAGAACGCTGGGATAGTTTTGGATATGAAATCACGGCCTTCCACAAAGAAGACTGACAGAGGTTCCACAAAGGAGACTGACAGAGGTCCAATTTATACCAATATACGAGTTGTCAGAGCATTTCGATCATAGCTCTCTAGATTTGTATCTGATACCGCTTATGCCGGTGCTAGGGGCCGTGTGGTCATATCATCCAAGTTGCCACATGAACAGGGACAATACAAGCGTACCTGAGATACAACACATATCAGGAATCGTTAGATTCTTGGTATGTGCTTTAGAATAGGTTAACCGGAAGACTATTCTGTGAAGTCATGTGGCTCTGCCAGTATGTCGGCACCTCTTCCCACTTCCCTTATATGTGTTGTAATTGCTTGTTATTTTCAGTACAACGTTCGTAAACATGTGTTGACAGGCCATTACGACTAGGATGGTGCCATTAACAGCATTGGGGATATATTTAAAATAACTCCCCTCATTCTGATTTGCAGGCAGAGAGAGAGAATTAACGTTAAACATTAATCCTTTCTCTCTCTCTAACTCCCCAGCAAACCTTAATTATTTCTCTCTCTCTAGCTCTTCTGCAAACCTTAATTATTTCTCTCTCTCTAACTCCCCTGCAAACCTTGATTATTTCTCTCTCTCTAACTCCCCTGTAAACCTTAATTATTTCTCTCTAACTCTCCTGCAAATCAGAATGAGATAGCCCCCTTCATATACAGATATCATAAGTTGAAAGATTATGGTATATTCCATATCCTCCGATGTGGATGATAGGCTGATGTCCTGTGCCTTATTCTCGGGCTTTGTAAAAATATAACTCTCACGTGTCACCGATCATGTATCAATGAACGTTTGAATGCATAAGAATGGGAGAGAACAGTGATGCCAGTTGGGTGGCAACTTTTGATATATGTTCGAGTATGAGGGTTCGCTTGTCGATCTGTCCAACATACCTGGCCACATTCATTCTGGAAGCAGCATGGCACAGCTTTCCTTACCCACCACGGACTCTTACGCAGATTGCTTCGGGAATTCAAAGGCGCTTAGAAACAAACCTCCGGAATGAGATTCGCATCTTTCAGCACGTCGACGAGGCATGATTGCGTTATTTCTAATCAAGCTATCGGTGCGTCCGTTAAAGTCCCTGATCCATACGGTTTTCAACAATATGTATAAACACAGCCAACAGGAGGCTAAGCAGTTCAATTTGGGCTGAGATTACGAGAAAACCTCCCGTTTCATTTACTGGAATTCGAGCAGTTAACCTGTACAGTAAATTTACGCAAAAAGTAAGTGATCATTTGCAGTTATTGTAAAATAAAGTATTTTGTCTCCGAATTATTATTTCAATAACTCCCGTCACTGATCTGACACCCCAATCGCAAAAATAGATTTATAATGACATCTTGTCTACACATTGAAGATCGATCTCCCACGACCAATTTTCATCTAGATTGGATATATATATCGTCAAATCTCACCAAGAATACTCATTTCTAACCAGCAACGTCTTGAAAAATACTTTCTATTTACATTTTACGTCGTTTGATAAAAAAGTAGCCTCAAAATGATCTCAAATCGCCAACCTCTGCGTGGTATGCGCCATATGTCAAACCTTACCTCACATAAATCTCATTCAGCATAATACATTTTCCAACAAATACTATTAGTGACATTAGCCACCAAAATGGTTGTATATTGATTGTCACAAACTATAATCTTAAGAACTGTCATTTTCAGCCTGAGATACTTTCGAAGTTCAAATATCGATAGCTACGTGCTTATGAGCATGTAAACTTAAGCAATTGATAAAATCAACTAGTCTGTAATGAAAATAACCACTTTTCCAAAATAGTAATGTTTATTCCTCAACGCATATTCTGTGAAAAATATCGTACATTGACAGCAAAATACGATCGTAGTGTGCACGATTTCCGGCGTTACGTTTCGTAACCTGTGTCTTATTCCGCTTAACTCGGGGCTAGGGGCCGTTCAGAATATTATGTGTTTTACCAACATACCTGACCACATTCATTCTGAAAACAGCATGGCATAGCTTTCCTTATCCACCACAGACTCTTACGCAGATTGCTTCGGAAATTCAAAAGCACTTAAGACAAACCTCCGGAATGAGATTCCCATCTTTCAGCACGTCCACGATGCATGGTTGCGTTATTTCTAATCAAGCTATCGGTGCGTCCGTTAAAGCCCCTGATCCATACGGTTTTCAACAATATGTATAAACACAGCCAACAGGAGGCTAAGCAATTCAATTTGGGCTGAGATTACGAGAAAACCTTTTTTGCGTTTCATTTACTGAAATTCGAGCAGTTAACCTGTGCAGTAAATTTACGCAAAAAGTAAGTGATCATTTGCAGTTTTTGTAAAATAAAAATCTTTTGCCTTCAAATTATTATTTCAATAACTCCTGTCACTGATCTGACACCCCATCGCAAAAATAGATTTATAATGACATCTTGTCTATACATTGAAGATCGATCTCCCACCAATTTTCATCTAGTTTGAATATATATATAGTCAAACCTCGCCATGAATACTCATTTCTAACCAGCAACGTCTTGAAAAATACTTTCTGTCTATATTTTACGTTGTTTGATAAAAAAAACTAGCCTCAAAATGATCTTAAATCGCCAAACACTGCGTGGTATGCGCTGTATGTCAAACCTTACTTCACATAACATTCAGCATGAATATATTCTCCAAAAAAATACTAGTAATGACATTAGCCACAAAAATGGTTGTACATTGATTGTCATCAACTATAATCTTAAGAACTGTCATTTTCAGTCTGAGATACTTTCGCAGTTCAATTATCGATAGCTAAGTGCTCAGGAGCAGGTAAACTTAAGCAATTGATAAAAACTCAACTACTCTGTAATGACAATAATCACTTTTTCCAAATAGTAATGTTTATTCCTCACCGCATATTGTGTGAAAAATATCGTACACTGACGGCAAAATAAGATCGTAGTGCGCACGATTTCCGGCGTTACGTTTCGTAACCTGTGTCTTATTCCGCTTAACCCAGGGCTAGGGGCCGTTAATAATATTACGTGTTTTACATGTCGATGGCGTTCAAATGAATAGTCACAATTAAAGCGTCACGCTGCTACCTACTCTGGAAACTACTTGGCATCCACTTGGATAAAGAATTTTGGTCAGTGATTAGGTTTGTATGTATAGAACATCACCATCATTGGAAATTGTTGAAAATCATCTTGTGTTCTTATTAAATTTATTTCATACACATTTGGAATTGGTGCCGACATTAGATCTTTCGGTTATTGGCGAGGAAATTATTTTATTGTCGACAGTTGAATATTGAATGTCGGATCTGACGCTTGCTATCCGTTTATTCGTCAGTATAATATGCTACAATAGCTTGCTATTCGTTCAATCGTCAGTATGACATGCTAAGGGCTACTCTCGCTATAAAATGATTGCACACCAGTTAGTCAGAAGTGTCAGAGTCTCATTGAAGATTTTATTATTGATATGGTGAGATATATCTACTAGGTGTGGTACCATCTGGCTACCAAAAATTGTTCTATACAAATGCATATCTGACGAAATACTGAGAAAAATAGCTGTATTGTTGTACTTTGCATTTTCGAAGAAAAGGTCCTTCAGAAATAAACTGTCGCTCCCATTTTCTTTTTCAAAAGAATAGCTCCTTTTATATTTATATTTTAATGTTAAGCTTCTCAAAATCACATGCACATGCTGTGTTACATGTGGCTGACTATTTTTCAGATTCTTAACGCACTCATTATGGACAATCCCTCGTCTTAACACACATCATCCTTACACTATTTTGGGCGAACGATATCATGCTATTAATCCCTTTCTTCAGTGATTCAAATGCTGGTATCCGTTCATCTTGAGAAATTACCAAGGCAGTTTATATTTAGACTGGACGAAAACAAAAAATTGAAAAAAAAAGATTTCAAAATTTCCGATCATTACTGGTATAACAATCGAATTTTGGCACAAAAAAGAAAGCCTTTTAATGTTGATCGGCATTCGTGTTCGCTGTTAAAATCTGTTAAAATAGTTCGGAAAACTCGGGCTTGAGATCCGTTCTCACGATGCTATTTGTAGTAACGACGTCTTGCATCGTGAGAATAAGCGTGCGAATTTAGTCGCATGCCACATGTCATATAGAATGGAACAGACCCATTAAATCGAAGGTATTGTCGACCGAAGCGTTTAATACATTAAGCCCGTATATCGTGAGATTCCAAGGTTTTGAAGGTTTGCCTTTTGTACAAATCATTGTGATTGTACTTTTGAGAGTTGTAATCATGGTGGAGAATGAAGCGCTTTATCGGCGCTCAGAGGTTTTTGTTCTCAATATGAACTTGCATTCACTAATCCTCAACCCGTTGATAGGGGTAGGGGCCGTGTGGCCACGTAATATGTCTACATAGACATCTACAAGCGTGGCTGGGATATAAATCGCCACAGGGATCACTTGTAATGTTTTTAGAAATATGCACTCAGTATATTTGTCTGTGAGGTGATATGACTTGTCAGTACACCGGCATCGTTTTTCACCACCCCTTTAATGTTGCGTTTAATTACACAAATTCGCATCATGCAACCACCATTTACGGTATCTCTGTATCTGGTTTTTCTTTAAATATAAGAAGAGATCGAGGCTTTATCTCTTGGAGACATTTTACGGCTACGCCCAACAAATGTCGGTGTCTTCAAAATGAATTAATATATAGCTGAAACAGAAGAACGCGCCACTCACCAACAATTTTTCGAAGATCTCTCACCAGACACTTTGACCATTGTCGTATCAGGGCTGAACGGCGATCTGTAAATCGAAGCGGTCAGTTTTTAAGGCTACAGCTTCTCTTGTTGTAGTAAACTTACTGCATGCTGAGGATGGATTGCAAGGGCGACGAAAGATTCAGCTATAACAATTTATTCAGACAATGTCGAAAGTTCACGCATGACATATATAAGCTCTACTGGACAAATGGCTCGTATGACATCAACACGGTGACAATATTTGATAATGTCGGTCTTATACAACGACGACAATGTGTATGATCCGCCTTGTTATGTGATATTACATCAATATATTATCCAGCTGACTCAATACATCAATCGATTGTCGGAGTTCGGTTGCAGAAATAATCACGGAGGTCAATATGTTAAGGACGAGAAGTCGTCAAAACTAATCTCGTTATCACAATACATGTAATACCAACAACAAGAACCGCACGAGAATGTCATGCGGTTTGGGGTTTAGCAGTCCCACTACGTATACCCGCTAAAGAGATGTGTTCAGATTGGAGTCAGTAGTAAATTTTTGGAAGATTTTGTTACAAGGAAGATAGCATCCACGATTGATCCATTTTTCTGCCCAAATACTTTTTTTATATCCATCACATTTCTAGATAAATGAGGGGAACAGAGTAATTATTCCATACCAGCAGTTTCAAAGAGAAAAGTCCAATATTATTTACTGTACATACACGTAATATTCACGAGTAAAATATATGTTTTCGAAGCGCTTCTAAAACGGATTCGTTGATACCAATAATAATCCATTAATCACCTCGGTTTCTCAGAATTTCGGTATGACATTCACAACCTTGTTCTGCATTCTTCGCACACTCTCACACGAAAGAAATCCTTATTGCGTCGGTAATTTGAGATGTATCTTTCCTTCTATTATGTGTTGAAAGCGCGAATTCATTAGAATCAAGAGAAGAGGGGGATGCCATCGTCCCATCATCAACATTACCTTTCCAGCGAAAGATGATGAGAAGTTTCCCCGGAGAATCACTACCACAAAATACGCGTACTTAGAGAATGATTCCAACAGTCCACAGTGTACAAAGAACCGACAATTCACAGTTATAAATTAATCCCCAGTAATCAACACCGGCTATACATGACAACAATCATTAATGATGTATATATGTATATATTTATATGTGTGTGTGCGTGTGTGTGTGTAATTCTCATCTGTTTAACCTTAAGGCCTATAACATACGATGTCCTACCCTACCAAGTCGCCATCAAAAAGACTTTCCCTGTGAACACCCTTCATCGCAAAGGCAACCAAACGAATTCCATATGGTAGATTACGGCAGCCTCTTGGTCACCGTATACAAACAGTAATTGAACATAATTGTCAAACGAACATACATCCATGATATCTTAATTGGCTCCTTGGATCAACCCCGGTTGGCCGAGGGAAAAGGCAATACACGGTATTAACCATGTACTTTTCACACAGGGGGACATCCCCATGTAGCGTTCACTTTCCCTTGTCTTGAATCAGCTCGTCTGTCGCCCTGGGCATACGAAGCACTCGATGATGTAGTCGTAAATTTATACACAGATGTATGTCTTTTGTTTTGTTTAGAACAAAACTCCGAAAACAGCAGCTGTTAAGTCGCGCTGCTGATATGAGTTGAAGGGGACTGACGTTCAATTCCCCCATGTACGGTGACGTTCGTATTCAAATTGTCTGTATCCTGCAGTCGCACCAGCCTCGCCATCCATCGGCGTGTTAATAAAACGACGCATCACACTACATCAAGCCCTGTGAAATTTAGTTGTGGCTCTTCCGCTGAAACATCATACATTCGGACACATGTGAAAACTCTTATCACAATCACACACGAGATTCAAGGATTCAACGGAAAGAAGCCGGGAATGTGGACGAGGCCAGACCTGATGTAGACCTGATGGAGCGGCGAGGACAGATGTTTCCCTATATTCCGTACACTTCCCTAGATTCCGTACAGTTCCCACGATTTCGTACACTTCTGTAGCTCCCGTACAGTTACATGGATTGCACAGAGTTTCCGTTCAGATCCCTTGTTTCCTTACATTTACAAAGATTCCGTACAGTTTCTTAACTTCTGCACATTTCCCCAGTTTTCGTACAGTTTCCTACATGACGTCCAGTTACATAGTCTCCGCACTGCTCCATAGTTTCGGTACATATCGTGCTGTATTACTTGGACTCAACAATCATATTGTATCTCATTTTCAACGCTTCTGAATAATAAAATCACTGACCATTTCGGCTGTTCAATTATCCACACTATTGTCGTCATTTGAATTCCTCACTGCGAAGTTGTCCACGAAATGAGAAGAAATAACTTAGTCGCCAGGCGTGTCTTCGCTCAGCCAAACTGAAATTGTGGGGAATGTAAACATGATCAGCTTCACCCTCTTTTTATTAGGAACACGTCCACTTCGCGTGATTCTGCGCAACAACAAAAACAACAAGTAACTCCATCGATAACAATTTTAGCTGATTAACTGAAATCAGCGTTCGTCTTACCTTTAGTAAAATAGAAATCTAATCCTTCCAGCGTAAATGTCATGGTTGTTTTGAAAATTTGCCTGTTAGGTATAACGAGGAACCGAATACTGGCCATGGTAGACCGATATTACGGCCCCTCTAAATTCAGTAGTCCTAACATTTGTTCAACAAATAAGTTTTACGAGTCACTGTTCCTCTCTTCTTCGTCAATTTTAAGGTGAACTTTCTCCGAATCGGCCTCGAAATACGCCTGAGCCGTTTTAACATTTTCGTTTCCATTCTTTTCCTTCTGTGGAGATTTACATACCACAGACTGTTGCGTTTCGACGTTGGTGTATTGGGTGTAACTTCCGTTCACGTTAGTTTCCCGCCCTTTGGGGAATAGGAATGGCAGAATAGTTTTGAATTCCTTCTTGAAATTGTCATTCATCCAGGCATATAAGAACGGATTGTAAATGATGGAACTCATTGCGATTACGTGAGCAGTGAAAAAGAAGAGCGTGTAATAGAACCATGCGTCGACACCAGCGCGGTAGTCCGTGACGAGGAGGACGATATTTAGAGGGAGCCAGCAGCACATAAAAATTGCGACCATTGCGATCAGCATTTTATTGGTACGTCGCTTCCGTTTAATTTCCATTTCATCCCTTTCTCGCGATTTTGCCCCGCTCCCGATCTTGGCCCTCGACCTTTTCTTTAGGACACTGGAGACTTTGGAGTAACAGAAGGTAATGATAGAGCAAGGCACGATGTACTGAAGAACCAAGCTGGTCACGGTGAAAAATTGCTGGGATTGGGTTCGAGGCCAGTTTTCCATGCAGTAATATGCTCCGTGGATTGGATTGAGCCGTACTTGTTGGTAAATTCCCAGTGGTAGAGATATAGATATGCTGATGATCCAAATAGCAACGATGAGCATCAGGCAGACGAACAGCTTCATGCGGGGTTTGAAAGGGTAAACAATGACAAAATAGCGATCAATGGCAATGGCAGTCGATGTAAGGGTGGAAACATACACACTTGTACATTGAATCAGGGGCACTATGTGACACAAAGCGTCTCCGAAATTCCACGCGCCCATGAAGTAAGCGAGCGGGGTAAAAGGCACGGCTAACAAACACATTAGGATGTCGGACACGGCCAGATTGGTGATGAAGATATTAGTTATAGTCTGCATTGACTTATTCCGCATGACGACGTACACAACGAGAGAGTTTCCAGTAACACCCAACAGAAAAATAATACAATAAAGAAAGATGTATATCCCTTTTAACGACGGGATACTCTGCATAATCTCCGGGCTAGGTATTGACGCCGGAGTTGTCACACTGTAGTTCGAAGTCCAGTTTCCGGTAGACAGGTTGGTATTCGACGGCGTGTTGTTCACAGTTGTGGCGGAAGCGATTGCAGGCGAAGCCATCTTGGCTAAAATTGTTGTTGTGTGTCTATATCGATGTTCAAACTCACAGTGCGTCGTTTAGATAACCGTAAGGTAGATATCGCCGTGTGTTTCATCCGATAAGATCAAACCTGGGCTAGAACACTGCTTCCAGCTGTCCTCTCGTGTCAGCATGACGGTCTGTAAAGAGATAAAAATGATGCGTTAGAGTCACCTTACGGAAGACCAAGAGCGAATTGAACGTTATATAAATCATACTTCATCGCGGACAAACGCTTGCAAAGAAGTGATATTAGCGAAAAAATGCCGTTTGAGATCAATGTTTCCACGGTAACGAAGGCATGGCATTTCTAATGTAACCAGGCAATGGTGGGCTGTCTTACAGTGATAGCTCATTCTTCCTGGCAGATTGGAGCCATATTGTCGGGTTCAGGTCCATATGCAAAACCTGTGTGGTTATAACAGGTGTTCGCTTCTAGTCGTAAGGCACATAATGTGACAGCAGGGGATAGCATGGTACCATCGTCCATTTCTAGAGCCGGGAAGAGCGCACTGAATTCCACGGAGCACGTAAGAGCATGTGTGTCTCGCTACAGTTAAATCTCGACAGTGCAGCTATAGGAAGAGATATGAAGGCCGCGAGAGCATGTGACTGGCACTGGTTCTCTGGCAGAAGGACTACGTGCCGTCAGATCGATACGAAGATGGGAGAAAAGTCAGGGAGAAACACTGGCCAACCATTGACAATGGAATCCGATCTCTTCTTCGTTAGTGCGGCGTAATGTAATTTTAGTGGAATGACCACAGCCATACAAGGCAGTTGGCAATTTGGCTTGAGATAAGCCTCCGAATACCGCGTGTCTAGATGATAGTTCCATAGATGGACGTTGGCTTTGTTGATCTCTGCAGATATAGCGATATATTATACTATCTTGTCAAATTTCTACGCCGAATAAATATAATTAGATATATACGATTTGTGTGCTCGGGAAGAGCCAATAGATTCTCCAAATGTCAAGGCTCGACTTACAGAAGTGGTCGAACTTTCCTGACATTTATCTATTACCCAAAACATATTCAATTATAAGATAATGTATCGATCAAGGGATAGTTTTTTATCATTAGGCGGATGAAATAACCAAGCTGAATATATATGTGGCCAAGAGAGATAGGTATATGGTAAAATGTCGCTAACAGAAGCAATTAGAGATCGACGTCTGTATTAATAGGCTATATTTCATGGACGGCAATTTATTATTCGCTATAAGGAATAGTTTTGCTGTGGAGTTTTGCAACGGTATCAAGTCGTACATCACTCCATACGACATAGAGATTTAAAAATAAAAAATCCGGAGCATAGCCTTGAAAACGGCCTGCAAAGCTCCAATGAAATGTCACTTCATAATAATATAAGAAGCTGACATTCATGAAAAAGATATATATCTGACTATTAATATATTCACACCATTGTATCGATTGATAATCGACACCTTCTTACGACGATGTAGAACATTATGCCAGGAATAATTGCGCAATAATCCCGTGAACGAGGGCTTTCATTCTCGTGGCTGTGGATGCTATATCGTATTGATGAAATATTTTCTCCGGTTGATCAGGTACATAATAAGTATGATACGTTCTAGTATCTGCATTTCTTTTGATAGAGTACAAGCCAGGCTGTTGCATCGGCGTTAACTATGGCCGCGAGCTCGACATACTAGGTGAAACATGTGAAGAGAAATACACAGACGGTTTTGATATAAAACGCTGCTATCCAGCCTAGAAAACTAGCAAGGCTTATGTCTGTCCGCTTTTCTCAATTTAAACAGAAATATGACTGTGAATAATCACATTCCAACCGTGGCATCATAATGATCAAGCGGAAGAGAATAGTTGATAAGGAAAATGGACTGACGTCAGACCTTTGTTAGAGACGTCCAATGTAATCACTATGACACCGAATATGCCGATGGCAGTTCCGTCTCAAGCTACACTATTACAGCGATCCCGTGAAATTGCAGATAAAAAGGAACGGCAACCAACTGCCATGTCCTTTACCGGTAAAATAAAAGAATCAGAGATGGCACACGGCAGATGGGACCAGATCACTAAGAACGCCATCAATATGAATAGTATCGTCATAGTCGACATTTAGCAGTCGTTGTATCAAACCCGACTAGGCACAGTTCATTTATGACGCAGCAACATTCTGATGGAGAGGGGTGGGGGGGGGCTAAAAGTGTTAAAATACAACTGTAGTGGGATGGGGGCGGAAGTTTTGGGCTTTAGTTGATGAGGCCGATTTTATTTTGCAGCAAGAATATTTTGGAGAACCCCGGTCATCATTTTCCCCAACATTTCTTCCCTAACAGTCATGTACCCCATTGCCATGTATCTCAGATAGGCCATCATGGCGAAATAGATCCCAATATAAGATGTATGTGCCAGCTTATTGCCAGCTGGTCTTAGCGCCGTGATAAAACGCTGACATAATGTATTGGCAATGACAGGCATCCGTTGAAACATTACACAAGAAGTATTAAAGTAAATCTAGCTCCAGGCTCTGGATTGATGCAACCGAGTTGGGAAGATGTATACAGGATCCTTTTTTTCTAAAAACCCAGGAGCCACTAGCATGTTAGTTCAACCATGATGTTTCTTACAATCAGAACAGTTAATGCTAAAGATATTCAAAGTGTATATTCTAATTTGTACATGTAGTATTTTGATAGCGTACATTTCAATAAATATTAGCAGGAAATTTTTTTGAATATGACAGATGGATCAATGTTCAGAATTCAGAATGTCAGTTTAGAGCATGAACTCTTCAATAACATTTAATTGTTTGCCTTTGCAGGGAATGACTTATTCTAACCACTAAACATGATTAATATTCGGTTATCTTGTAGAGGAATATTGGATATCTAAACAAAATAGCAGTCCTCTGTTCAAAGGCATCAACCGCTCAACATGAAGCTAAGATAAAACTCCCCAGATCTGTCTGGTACCATCCAATATTTGATCGTGTGAAGAGAGCAACAAGTATTGTGTTATCTCTGGCATTTCCACTGTTATAGACGAATATATTATTAAATGATTGATGGCACTACATGCATAACAGATAACTATGAATATGTATGGATAGACGTGAGAGTTTGGTAAATTATCACATAATTTGAAATAAAACCTCAGAACTGTGGCAATTTTCTAGTTTAGGTTTATCAGTATGCTGAAAGCTTACATAAAACACTCCCTATGCAGTACTGAGAGAGAGAGAGAGAGAGCGAGCGAGAGAGAGAATTAAGATTTAACGTCGCGTTCAACAATATTTCAGCTATATATCGACGCAAAGTATTATCTCACCAGATAATCAGTAAATTCGCCAGCCAAGAAAGGTAATCATAATTTGCATGACCTGCTAAATGGTTTCCTGTTGTTTAACCTGTATTGTTTACAGCAGTATACGAAACATTCCCAGAATACTCATAAGTGATACTTTTGATGAAACTTTCATCAATATTGATGACACGAACCCAATTATATCGCGCTGTCATCGTTCGAATCCGTTCACCGCAGCTCTCTTGCGTATATCCAGATTTATATTTTATATTATTTCATACAAAAATCGTAATAGCCAGAGTACCATTCTGGAGTAACAAAACTACCGTTCTGGAGTAGCACAAGTATTGCTTTGGAGTAACAAGTGTGACGTTCTTGAGATACAAGTGTATTGATCTGGCGTAACAAGAGTACCGTTCCGGAGTAATGAGGGTATTGGTCTGAAGTAATTTGAGCCTCTTCCATAGTAACATTGTACCTTCACCAATATATTTCACTGAACATTTCTAGATGTCATTTGGCCGAGCTTACACAACAAATGATCCGGCTACCAAAGCGGTAGTCGCAGTACTGGTGCTTTATTGTCTGATGTACACAACTGTTAGATGCAGTGCGACATGCAGTGACAACTTCCTGAAATGACATGCATCTGCCTACACAAAGTAACTTTGTTTTGGGGAAGCTCTTGATATCGCGATCGCCTCTCCCTTTCTTGTTGTAACTGGGTTCATCACCCCCTATGTCCGACCGTCGCCAGCCGGTGAAACGGTGGTCAGCCAGGGGGCTATTTTCGCAATACAGGCGAGGGGGTGTTAGCAATTTGGATTTCTTTCATATTTATTCATGGGAAATAACAGTCGTCATTTTAATCGTTCGGTTTATACGTAGCAGAACGCATTGTACTTAAAGATATCATACGAACACGGAGAGCGATGCTGTTTTCGAGCGAAGTTTCGATTTAAAGTTGTTCGTGTCGCTAATAACTGACACTAATCGGAACAGATTATCATGCGTTATTATTCCTTATTCAATGCTCTTTGTATGTCAAACAAACTTCAATGAATTTAATTCGCGTAAGTACTGATATTATTGGAAAAAAACCAGACCATATGTTTCTATCTTGGCTACGGTGAACAGCATCAAGAAAGGTGCGAAGCATGTTCGTGCTGTTCATCGTAGCCTGAACAGACGCACACGGACATGTCACTTTTTAATTAATATCAGTGCTTACGCCAATTAAATCCATCTAAGTTTGGGTGACATACAAAGAGCATTGGATAGGAAATAATTACGCATGATAATATGTATCGATAAGTGTCAGAAATTAGCGATAAGAACAGTTTAAAAACGAAACTTCGTTAGAAAACAGCATCGTTCCGCGTGTTCGTATGATGTCTTTAAGTACCAGGCGTTCTGATATGTAACCGAACGATTGAAATGATGACTGTTATTTCCCATGAATTAATATCCAGTATTATTGCCCTTAATATCAGAAGAAATGTGAAAGAAATCCAAATTTCTAACACAATCTCACCTGTGTTGCGAAAATAGCCTCACCGGCTGACCACCGTTTCACCGGCTGGCGACGGTCGGATGTAGGGGATGTTCATGCGGCTTTTTAACTGAGAGCTCCATGCATTCGTTTGTTGAGTGTATCACCTACTACTCTATGTCATGTGCATCCTACTTCTGGCAAGACAAATCAGTTTAAAATTTGATCAGAAACTTGTCCAAAATACACTTCAGTGAGATGTAGAGCACAGTACGTACTATGATTAGGCGATACTTCACAAATATCCATTTGGTGGCATCTTCCTATGTTTGTGTTGCACTCGAATGACCGATGAGACCGGGGGAATGTCCGAAATAAATCTATTATGAAGCAACCAGTCGAGAGGTTGCCTTTTCTGGCCGGATAGGTCGGTGTTGCTCGCGTGCAAATAATTGTGTGTTTCAAGTATAAGCGCAGACTACTCACTGAGCCTTGATAAGTAGCCAATAATATATTCAAGCACAGTGACATGCTATCTACCAGACCCTTGACCACAACGTGGAACGCATCGTGACCGACCTTAACCGATTCAGTGTTATAAATTATGGATGAATATGGACAGAATCAAATGTTTCATATTGACGGATTGCCCACCAAGTATTACAGATTCGTGTCACCGCTTAAAGAGGTTCCAGAGAATCTGGAAAATAAATGTCAATTTTATTATATTTTGGACCCTCATCGTTAAAAATAATAAAATTATGGGGCCACCAGACTTATTTTTGCATAATCTGGGATTTTTTAGTCTACTATAAATTTAACCTGATTTAACCCAATTCTAATATGTGAGATTAGACAGGGATTCCATCAAAAACGTCTGCATAGGAAAAAGAGAAAAATCACATATTGCTGAAAAGTTGAAATGCCATTTTCTGCAAAATGCCCAGATAAGTTTCTGTGGAAATGGCAAATCGGACAATCTAATAAAAATGGGAATCACCAGGACAGTAGGATACAACATTGTCAGTCTTGGCTGTGATGCAAAATTACCCTTATTTTATTTTGCCAGCGTTCCACCGTTGCGGTCTAATTATCTTAACATCTGGGAAAATATCACCGAATTCAAAATATTTTACACTGTTAGTCTTTAAAGTTGATACAATTTTTTTCAATATTTGTGCAGTTAGATATCTGTTTGGTATATTTTTGGTAGATGAACAGAAACCTGCGCAGTAGCCGTAAAATTGAATTTATTTGGAACCTCCTTTAGAACTTTGCCTGTGTAGGATTGCTTAAAAAATTTAAAAAGTGGATAAATCAAATGAATCTCTCGCAGTGAATATTAGTATCTGAAATGGTACATCAATGATCCCGTAACCGTCAATGCTGCTGTGGTCGTCTGTCTAATAAAACTGCATACACTGTCAGAATTTTTGGGTATAGATGTGACGTACGCAAAATAGTTCGGTCAGAAGGATCCAAAATGTTAGGGTCAAAATGAAATTTGACCCAAACTCTTTGGATCCGTCACGTCTATACTCCAAAAATATCTGGTCAATTTGACCCAATCCTTGTGACTGTGTATCGGTCTCGATATGTGCAGTCAGATCGAGGATTCAATAGACAGCGTCGTTAAATTATATTTTTCTTGACAATATTCAGAAGAATATTGAAGCTGCTATAGCATACAATTTATAGTATGCCATACGCCTTGGGACAAGAATGCGAATACATTTTGAAGAGTATCGTTATGAATAGTGGATCTGTGAATTTCTCGACCACCATGTTTAATTTAGTGGCTCAAATTTAACTCAGTGTGATACAATGTAAAGCTAACAAACCAGGACTACCCCTATTTCTCATTTTATCCCTAGGCATTCCTATCCAAACCGAACCCCCAAAATAGAGTGAAGTGGTTGAAATTGCATTGCCCCGCAGGAATGACGACAGAGGATATTCTTAGTATCAGAATTATAGCAGAAATTTTTACAAATTCCATTAGATCAAAAGATTACAGTTGCAGTAAGGTTGTTATAGTCTTAGCTATAACTTGACCCAATACAGGGGAGAGTTTGTGGGATGGTCGCAGCCAGAATTACCCTTATCTAATTCGGTCTAACTTAGTTGTTTTCCGTGACTTATTGGCTCATGACATGCCAGCGGAGTCGATGCCCCACCGCTAATCCGCTTATTCCAATATAGCATACAGACCCTGCGTTCAACCTGATTACACGGCGTGTTTCAGTGACTTATTAGCTTCTGGCGTGCCGTCTTGAAGAAATTGTTATTCGCCACATTGATGGAGAGTAAAATACATACATATAAGGATATGTGTTCAATACATTTTTTTGCAAAATCGGTATTAACATCGAGAGTAAACCTGCGTCAATCAAAACATGCTTAACAGCTATTTTCTCAATTCAGCCAATCCTTTTCTAATTTTTTTTTTTCGACCAGCTGGAAAAGTTAGATTGTCCTTCCTCGAATACAGTTCCTCATATTAGACTTACGGTCAAAAGATTAATCTTTTTTCAACTGGAATTTTTTTTATATAATTTTGGGAAGGGTGGATGAGCAATCAGTGAACCCAGATAGCAATGAGCTATAATGAACTCCATAGATATCGACAATTCAGTCCACCGCCAATATGCAAATACCCAATCATAATATTATACCTCACTGTGTATTCGTTTATTTTAATTGGTTGAGACACCATCACGTGATATTCCGCAATTCTCGATGTCTTATAAAAAACAGCTCGTCAATGTGATATCCCACAATCTCGCGCCGAAATCACACGATCAAGCGGTGACGTCACACGGCAGAGGCAGTGTCACACGGTCTTGCGCAGTTATCGCCCGTGAACAGACTCTTTCGTAGCATTGTCGTCTGTTGTGCTGTCATTCCGCTGTAATCACGATGGCGTGTACAGACGGAAAGCGTTTTACGTTACCTTGATTTTTCTTTTTACGTCTATTTGTATTGTTTATGTATTCTTTTTTCGGTATAATAAAACAGATATTGTCACACGCCTGTTCTCAATGACATCTGAATCCATGCAGCAGACACTTATGCCAGCCAATAGCCTTTCTCAAGGCATCAGATTGTATATCCCCTATTGTCATATTGTTTACCGACGGTTTGGAGGTTACAAACTCTGACGTTGGGAGAATGGCCAACAGCAAGCGTCAGATCCGACATTCGATATTTAGCCGTCATCCATTAAAGACCTTTAGCGGCAGAAATATTTTGCATGTTAGCACCAATTCCAAATTTGTATGAAATAAGAATACAAACACAGGATGGTTTTCTACGGGAGAAAAGCGGTCAACAGCTTTCATTTGATGTCAGCAAGACATGCTGAAGTTCAGTACATAAAATACATAAAAGACTTAGTCGGTAGATAACAGCCCGGTATCGGGAAACGAAGAAAAGAGATTTTCCTCCTTATACTGCGGTGTTCATCGGAAGCAATCGACATCGTTAAAGTTCATGGAGAAATATATGGTTTCTCGACAATAGCGCGTATCAAAGCCGAGCGGATGAAATCAGCACGGAATGACTTTGCGATGGTACCATTGATTCCGGTCTTTCTCTTGAAATAAAATTTATACACATTTTCTGGATATCAAGTTGCCCTGTGTTTGGGCATAAATTTTGTAATGAAGTGGGTAAGTCCCAGATTTGTTTCGTCTTCGCAATACTCAAAAAAAGAACATCATACGTTTCTTGTTTCTTAATACATTATTATACAATGTTTATTTACTTGCTGTAATTCCTCGGGGCTCGTAAAAAAGGAAAAAAACTCGAGATCTTATTTACCCACCTACGTTTTTACGTAATTGCAAAAAATAACGTTGGTGGAGTGACTTCTAATAAACAAGAATATCGTTGCATATTATATGTCACTTGCACACTGATGATTTATTAATCACATATTCAAGAATAATAATGAAATAAAAACACGATATGTATGTAGTGTACATCTGGTATAAACCTTTCATTATACTACCATAGGGAATGGGCATATACCTGGTGAATTCCACATACTGGTATATTTCTTCATTTTGCTAGAATATGTCAATATTAAATATTCAGTATGCCAGTCCCTTAGCATAGACCTTCATTACCATGCGGTGAATTTTTATTCATCGTGGATAAATCGCCCCTCGGCGTTTAATAAGCACAAATAGCGCAATCTTGTCTCAGAGATAGCTAAGCACAATGTCCAGTAAAAGTGACCCTGGGGGGTTTTTTTGGCTGCTTTTTTTGCTTACCAAGCAAACGTTATACATCCAACCAAAACTAATTCAGTGTTTTCAACATCACCATATTTGTTTGTTATTATGTCGAAATATCATATTGGTTGAAGGTATGCTATTGGGGATATCATATATTTAATAATTGCTACCAAAACGTGTACAAAAAGACCCTCCAAAGCATCAAGCCAAACATTACAAACGCTGTTCTACATCATCTGACTTCGAAAAGTAGGGTATGTTCTCAGTATAACACACTTTTTTATGCAGAATTAAATACATTAAATTCTTTGCTTCCCAAAAGGGATTATTCGGGGGTGAACGCCACACCATTTTGACACACTATACATGGTTCCATGGCGAATCACGGGGAGTTCTGCGACGACTCGCAACAATTTTACGACTAGCCACCTGGGTTCCGCGCCGAGGCACGTTTTACGACGAACCAAATGCAATTCTCGTCGAATCACTTCTGGTTCTATGTTTAACCACATCGATTTTACGATCAAGTAAAACGTTTCCACGGCGAACCATGTCGCTTAAACGACGACCCACATCGCGTTTAATCACAACGGGTCTAAGATATTTCCATACGACCTAATCGCTTCTTCGACGAACCACATGGGTTGCACGGCGAGGTAAATCATATGACGAATCACATCGAGTCCACGTCGAATCACATTGGTTCCATAACTTACCACTACGAGTCTACAATGACCCACATGGGTTCAACGGCGAGCCACCAATCGGTTTTACGAAGAAACGCACGGGTTCTACGACGAATCGCATGGCTTCCATGTCGAATCACATCGGTTCCACGAGGAACTGGACGAGATCTACGATGAACCGCATGGTTTCCACAACGAACCACATAGGTTCCAAAATTCACATGCTTGAATCACAATGGTTCCAATCAGGAAGGTTTCAGCAAAAACGAAAATAATGTACTTCAATTCCAAATATATGTTTCAACCCAAATTCTAAAATGAATATTTATCGCAACAATATATTGTTGTACCTTTTATAATGCAATCTCCATTAAAATACCATATGGTGTCATAAGATCGTCAACAGCTGGCATTAGTGAATACATAATCTGTCAATGGCGCGCCATTTGGCGATAGGTTATGGCATGCCACTTTACAACGAAGCAGTCCATTATATTACGACTATCCGTATATCACAAAGGTGTTGCTAGTTTGGCGTATATGGCAGCAAGTTTTACTGCCTAGTAGTCTAGCGACAGCCCATTACTGGCTTTGGATATTGTAGCTTTATGACGGTCATAAAAATGACTTTACGTACAGCATTATGTCGACATTTTGTCATTACATACCGTCTAGGTTCGGAACAAAATTCCGCCCAGGCAGTCCATAAACAGCCAATATATATATATATTCTGATGAGAGGGAAGCAATAACTGTTCAGGCAATTCCATCATGACCTCCCTGACTATCAGCTTACTAAAATCACACTCAGTACGAAACAGTACCTAGAACCTTCACGCGAAACGTTTCAATACACCGCTTGAAATAAATATAAAATGTTCTATTTGGCGAATTAAAAAAAAGACATCATTTAAGGAATAATAGCTATATCTTATTGTCTCTGCGTCGTTTCACGTATCTGTGCCCCAAAGTTCTGATATCATTTACGCGCGGGATGGAACTAAGAACCGATAAAGAACCGAACCTACTTTGGACGCTATGGTGATATTCGATTCTCCTGCTCTTTAATATGATTGCGGGCGACCTCGTCCTATTTCACACACAACATTAATGGTTGACTTGACTTGTACTGCTTGATCTATCATTTGCCAATAGTTAATTAGTTCCGTGTGCGCTCAGGTGGGAAACCCTGCATGGAGTGTTCCGTACGGTGAGCACAGGGCAGAAATAAAAG
Source organism: Hanleya hanleyi (assembly GCA_036873755.1). Classification (NCBI taxonomy): domain Eukaryota; kingdom Metazoa; phylum Mollusca; class Polyplacophora; order Lepidopleurida; family Hanleyidae; genus Hanleya; species Hanleya hanleyi. The sequence continues at coordinate 19,543 of JAVTVY010035181.1, read as the reverse complement.
GCTTGTTGTTGCGCTGCCGGGGAGAGAAATGTAAAGTATTGTCATTTCAACGTCGTGATATTAGCAGTATGCGTTACCGGTACGTTATATAAAAATCGTTATATTTGTACTTCTGTTTCCACAAAATTTATTTCTTCATCAATATTTTATTCAAGTTTGAAAAATGCCTTGAAGGAAAAAAGTGTCTTGGCACAGTGACACAGGACTGATTATGTTTCCGTTCGAGTTTGTATTTCTTCGTATTTTTAATCGCCTGTAGCAGAAACATGTATGGTAAAACTGGATAAACTTGATTGAGAGAGATTCTCTAACTATTGTCACGCATTCGCAACACGACTGTTGATCGAGGCAGCGACTGGTTCACTTGAGTTGCCAATTCATGTTGGCACATGACTTGCCGATAATTGCACAGGAATTTTTCACGTTCTATCTTCATTGGGATGATGATTTACAAGTCCAAAGGAAGGGTGGTCTCCACATTCCCTTTCATAACCATTTCAGCTCGCATTGGAGCAAGTCCAGCCTAACTCTCGGTTGTTTTTGGAGGCCCCTATTGGTATCCCTGCTGGTTGTGTCTCGCTCTTGATCCAAAGAAGCCCTGATGTGGTGAATTGTGAGATTATCGCTTCACAGAACGGCTTAACTGAGTTTAGCTCGACAGACGTATGCGTTGATGACAATGGTTCGCCAAATACTCTCCGTTCTGATTATTGATTGTGAGAATGTATGAGGAAGCCGTCATAATCCCGTCTGATCCCCGAATAGCCCGCAGCATGCCAGCTCTGGACTACACTTTGTATCCTCTACATAACCCATTAGCAGTTTCCGTAAAGATGTGTGTAATTGCCATTTCTCGATTCCTCGAATGTTTCACTAACAACGTCCAGACGCAAGCGTCAAATCCGACAATCAGGAAAAAGTCGTCTGCCGTATATAATTCCAGTATTGATAATCCACAGTCAAGCTTGAGATGGGACATTCAGTACCAAGCCGTCGTCCGTAACTGAAATACCTTATTCATAAGACGCAATGCCCGATTTGCATTAAAATTGAAGCTAATCCTTTAACAATAGATCTGCATCGCTAGCTGCGGCAGTTGCATTGTCGCCTGACTCACAGCGGTTCGTTCTCCTGGTCTGTTTCCTGGTGTAAATATGCCAAACTTGGACCAATTTACCCCACTATTCCAAAGAAAGGACATTTATGCTTACACTTTTGATAATTTTGAAAAATTAAGGTCGACAGTAATTATTATTGATTAAAAAAAATTATACGGTGAAAAGATAGGAAAGATACCAGAAAAGTGAACCGCTTGGCGCTACGCGACAATGCACCTGGCGCTGATATCGAGGCCGATCTATTATCTAGGATCAGCATTATCACCTAATTCCAAAAACCATCAAATGATAATATACCACCACAAGCCATGTTTTTCTGCCAGACACTCCATGATGTTCCTTTCTTCCAGTCTGTATCACTGGCCAAAATTTCGTTTATCCGAACGGATTTTCGCGTCATTTTCTAGAGCATAATGTGCATGTATCTCAATAAAGCTTTGATGCAATGTGACTGTTCATGTCAACACTATGGATATTTTGTAATGTTGCTCGTAAGACACTATCATCTCCACATTCTAGGAAAGATGCGTGTCGATAATATTGGCACACAAGCAGTTGACTGTGACCCCATATATTTCTGTATTGGGTCACTGACAAACCGTGTAACGAATTTATCCCACTGGAGACCCTTTCTGAACACGCTAATGTCCATAGGCAAATTCTGTGATAAAGGACTTCTTGTGAACAACTTTGATCCTATGTTGTTGTTGCTCACGAAACAAAACAAAAACACTGAATATGAAGTCAAACATTTGCAATATTCATTGGCGTTGATCGTCGCTGATTACAATGGAATTCGAGCTGTTCACATAATGAATGCTATCTAATTTAGAACTACAGCTGCTGAAGCTCACCTTTATTACAAAAACTTGTCAAAATGAAGCCGGAGGTGTAATCGACGCGAGCCAGCCGACGCGAGTGCTTTTGAGACAGGAGCTACTGTAAAGGGAGATAACCTAGTTACCCACCCGAATTACAATCGACGGCGGTGGATGAAAAAATATCGAGCGACCATGTGACCGTGATCCTTTTCATTGGACGATTTTGTCTGAGCAATTAAATAATGGATGTCGGACCTGATGCCTATATTACAACATAGCCTATCACTGCATTTTCAATGGCTACAGTCGACATGTGGACCACTGTGCCCATGTCCCTCGATGAAAATACCTCGCTGTATATCCCGGAGCAGTTGCTTCAATCTTTATGAGATGCTGTGAATAATAATAAACTTCTGAGGCTATACTCATCTGAACAGCCAGAAACGTTTCGATCAAGTCATGATCAGGCGATGTAGAATCGGTCACACACGATTAACTCACGAATATTTACAAAAAAAAGAGCCAGTCCCAAGGTGTATTCAATGCCACGAAGATCTCACGGTGAAACATATCCTTATCGACTGCATAGATTTTAAGATTGTTAGAGATGCTTTTTATCGAGCGATTACTTTTAGAAGATCTTTTTAGTCGGGTGAGGGAGGACTGCATCTTGGGTTATTTGAGAGAAATCGGTTTGTTGCATAAATTTTAATGTGTGTATGTTTTACCGTGTTGGATTACTAAGTTATTAGCTTGAGTACTTAGAATTTTGTTTGATCGTCGCTATATAGCTGAAATATTGCTGAACGCGACATTAAACCTCAATTCTCTCATTCTCTCTCTCTCTCATAGCCTATCGCTGTATTTCCAATGGCTACATTCGACATGTGGACCACCCTGCCCATGTCCCTCGATGAAAATATCCCGCTGTATATCCAGGAGCAGTTTCGAATAGTATATTGCCTTGCAGGCCTAATATTGACACTTCCGCTTCACCATCCGCTTGCGCGTAGCTGGTGTGACTTGAAACACCACGGGTGAATTGGTTATTCTGTCAGTTTACCATGGCAGCATCTTGTTAAATTATGTGGACCAGGTGATCCAATTTCGCAGTGTTTAGGTGTATACGCGTCGTGTATCACACTGTCTACAAATGTCGGCATTTGATTTCCAGATTCCGAAGTAAATATGATTTTCGCCAATAATTTTCTATAGAGTTAAAATATGATATATTGCTAAGCGCTGTGCAAGACTGCATGGGCGAAAAAAAGCGATCCATGCTTTACCAAAAAAAAGCCACCTTTGTATAAAACTCTTCAGAGACCCGGAGACGCAGAATCGGATCATTGTGCTTTTCTCAATAATACCTTGGAATGGTGATAGCTAGATAGGGCAGCAGTAAATTTTGCACACTCTGTCGCACTCTATCCCTTTTTTGTACGCTAAATAGGAAACTCTCGCGGAATATTAAATTTGAATAAATGAGCTGGACAGCAAATTAGACGAGAGCGGATCTGAAGATATCGACGTTTCCCTTGATGCATAGAATTTTTTTCAGAACTTGATTCTCCGCGCAGTAGACATCGACTTGTTCAAAGCGAAAGCAGCTCACCACGTGAAACAATGACACATACAGGAATGACACACATTAACGCGTGTTCTCCCCGCACCGGAATCGATACACAAACCCGTGGTTGATTTGTGATAAGACGGAGTGAGAAAACACCGACACCTATGGCTTACAAAAAAGACGGATGGTCGCCAGTATATGCGTTCACACCCGCCTGTAGGTTTATCAATCAACTGTTGGATCTGCTCGACTTTTGTTTACTCGAGACTGACTCCCGGTGGGAGATAACGGGGAACAAATCACACGTGGCGATAACCTTTTCCAACATGTCTACCACAATAATGCCGTAAAATGATTGACAATCTAAAGCTCGAGCAAATATCGACCGCCATTTTCAGTTGGATCTATATTGGCAAATGCACAACAAACAAAAGTATACCCTTCTCATAGTCTAATGTTCTATTGACGGCGTGGTAGGAAATGTAGAACACGCCAGGAAAAGAGGTTTCCGATTAGTTTCCCAGTGGTACCTGTTGTTGTAAATAATGATATCTTGTACGGGGAACCAATCAAAACTGAAAAAGTACTCCACTTGAAAAAAAAACTCTCTTGATTTTGATCTAGGATGTTCTATGTTCACAGCCAGCGACATATCTTGACTTTCGCCGCTGTTTTCACGTATGACTAAAACAAATTGTAGGCGTTGTATTAACGCTCGTGTATTTCCGGATCTTTTCAAGAGATTGCGAGGATGTATAGGGAAGCCACACTGTAAATGGGCGTTGCCGCATGAGCATCGATGCTTTGGCGTCCTCGTGAATGATGGCTTGATGAGCAACCATCCATGGAGAAAAAATACAACCGAGTATAGGAGTATTTATGTTTAATTAACTTTTGATCGAATCGGAGTGGGAAATATTCCATGATGCGAACGCTATATCTGAGACATATGATTCTTTGTTCTAATTTCGCCACTGGACGTTATACAATGAAGTACACCGATCTGTCGTCTATAGGAAAATGTATATATATGTTCGCTGGCCAGCAAACCAACCGTGGCAATTAATGGACGGAACTACCTAAATTCTGTGGGTTTGCTGTCAGTGTAATCGGATTATATTCTTCGCTATTTGCTGATAAAAACAAATATTTACGCAGAAATTAGTATTACAACACCATCATCCCGCTTAATGCTCTTATCGCGTGACAAATTAATCCTCCAGGCTAATTACTAACGATAGATAAATGGCCGTTAACGTGTGGCAAACAATATAATATTTAGTAAAGCGATGTAAAAAGTATATTAAGGACTCCCAGCCCGGGGAGCCCCATGAATACTAGAGTCCTCCTCCACAAAATGTGGGGATTGCGTGGGGCATGCTATTTGGGGATCAGGTGGGTGATGTGTAGGACATCGTATACGAGGATTGTGTAGGGATTTGATCAATTCTCCTCAATGGTCGGCAATTAGTGTAGTATCTCCATATGAGGATTCTGCCTCACTATATTCCGACTTCTGCTCCACAAATTCCCCATATGTAATGATCTTTCCCATTCAGATCCCCACAAAACTTTCGTTTACATGTGTTGTTGGGTGGTCCAATACATTATGACATAGCAGATGAATACTATGATTCCAGATTTAACTGTTTGAAAAGTATCAACGAAATAAAAAGTCAGTTCTACCAGTAACACTGTTCTTTAATTCTTGATTATCGGTGACACTAGATTGTTAAAGGTGGAAGTTTCAGACGACTGTGATGTACGACATGCATGTCCACTGCAAAAATATCGCAGGATTGTAACTGAACTGTATTGAAATTAACTTTGTGTAAAACATACACGAAATGGAAAACGTCTCATGGCAAGCAAAGTGCGCATCTTATGAGAAAAGGCAAAAAAAAAAAAAAAAAAAAAAAAAAAATCTGTATCTCATTGCGCCTTTTCCATTGTACTTATTTATTTACTCATGTATGTACATATACTCTGCTCTCCAGAAGGAGGAATAAAGACGATCATAACCAAAATCCCACGAAAGCCTTTCTCGGGCATATAAATTATCGTGTCCCACTCTATGGCATGCAATATAATATGGAAACATGCATACTGTTGATAGAGACGTATTGAGGGGGATGGGGGCAAATATTGCTACATTTTATCTGCAGTGTTCAGGGTCAACTTACCTGTACCTTCTTAAAGCCCTGTTGAAATCCCATACAGCGATTTCAGACCATCTATCTGCGCTTATGTAAGAATGCTGTTTCAATCTTTATGGGATATATGGATAATAACAAACTTCACGAGTTAAAAAAAATGTTGGTTATACACATCTGAACAGTCAGAAACGTTTCGATCAGGCCATCATTAGACGATGTAGGATAGGTCATACACGATTAACTCACGAATATTTACTAAACAGGAGCCGGTCCCAAGGTGTATTCCATGTCATGAAGATCTCACGGTGAAATATATTCTCATAGACTGCATAGATTTTAAGATTGTAAGAGATACTTTTTATCGAGCAACTACGCTGCAAAAGATTGTATTTTAGATTATTTGAGAGAGTTTGTTGTACAAATTTTAATGGTTGTACCTGTTTTAACGCATTAGTTTACTGATTTGTTGAATTGAATGTATTACTTAGAATTTTGTTTGATCGTCGCTATATAGCTGAAATATTATTGAATGCGACGTTAAACCTTAATTCTCTCTCTCTCTCTACCTTCTTAAAGTTACCAAAATGACACGAAGGTTCCTCAAAACGGGAATCTTGCATGTACTTTGCGCCCAGTGATATTATGGTAATTCATGTACGAAAAACATAAGAAAGAAAACAGTAAATTGAGGTCACATTGGTTTAATCCCCAGCCAAACTACTGACATGATCTCCGAGCTCGCCTTAGTATTTTACTCCACCAATTATCTTCAGAGTTCTCGTCTGAGTGATCGACGCTTGATGCCCCGAGGATGAGGAGTGTATATTTCGCATGCACACCAACCCGTCAATGAAGGGATTTGTGCACGTACGTCACTGGGGCAAATCTCTCCCTGGTATTACCGGGTTTATAAGCCTTGAATTTGTTCGGCAAAATTCCAAATATGTTATCATGTCGCGCACAATGCCAGTAAGAGTCACCGGGATTATTTAAGCATGATCTGAGATTTTGTATGACCTGTTTTCAACCTGAAATATTCACTCAAACCTGTATGGGATTAGATGGGAATTAGATTCATTTGTTCAGTATGTTATTAGGATAGATATATGTGTCTTTAATACACACATGTGTAAGAAAGACGACTTACATATTTGCATAAGGAATAATGGTTATTGATTGGGATTTTATGTGAGAACATCACGTATTGCTGACATCATTGGAAACTGTTGACCGCTTCTCTATTGTAAGAATCCATCTTGTGTTCTTATTAATTATGTTTCATACATTGAAATTGGTGCTGTCATACGAAATAGGTCTTTCGATTATTGACACGGAAATTATGGATGTCGGCTGCATATTGAATGTCGGATCTGACGCTTGCCAATGCATTTGATAAGCAATAAATACATTTTTGGCTGTGTTATTATAAAAGCGTATCTAAGGTACAACACAAATCACGAATCGTTAGATTCTTGGTATGTGCTTTGGAATAGGTTAACCAGAAGACTATAATGTGAAGTCATGTGGCTCTGTTAGTATGTCGGCACCTCTTCCCATTGTAAATCTGGCATTACGATCGAAAGTAAATCGTCGCGAATCAAATGTGGCACAAACTAAACATTGTAGTCTTGGCAGTTTCGAGTTAAGATTTTCAACTATTCGATCTTGTATTGGCCTGCGTACTCTCCGTTTACCAAACGTCACCCCTTATACCATGGATTCTTCAGAGCACAAACCGTTTGTCTCCATACGCAGACGTCTCAAATTGCGCTTGTTTTCTATCACGATTGACTCGTCTTTTATCTAACGTCCGCTATGTTCAAACCGGAAGGGAGTAAATTGTGTTGTGGTGCGCATGCGTTTGAACTAATAACAAATATATGATATCAGATAGGAATAATTACTAGTCGCAATACAGGACACACCCGAAACAAGTACATGTTGAAATGCTTGCGTCCGAAGACGATTCTCCCGTGTTCCTAAAAAATATGGTAAGAATATCTGGTTAGGTTTTCTTGTGCTCGCCACAATCGTTGGCGAGGAACATTTCAGATGGCAATTTCAGGTTTTAAGCCTAGTTCTCAGCCGCTTCAGCATGATAAATCTACTTGGTTATAAGCGAGTTGCACAGAAGAGCTATTCCCTGAGCCAATGACCTCAAGTGCCTGTTGTCTGAGGGAATAGATCTCGTTTGCGGGCACTTCTTGGTGAGATTTTCACCTCGCAAGGGGCCTGAGCGAAATATCTATCTTGTGTGATAATTCTTGCCTCGACAGGCAAAATACATTCGGTGTGCGGTGAACGTAAGCTAACAGCTCATTCGTTTCATTCATCTTATATTCACGTGATTTGCACGTGAGGCTGTTCAATATGACCATTTTCACGCGGGCCCGGTCACATGAAAGATCAGATGATCTCGAAGGTGTTCCGTGGGCACTGGAATCAGTTTGGTGAACCTTTTGCTTGCCATGTACATTGTACGCTGAAAACACACGAGAACTATACCATAAGACAACAGGCACTTGAGGCAGTTGGTTCAGGGTTTGTCTGTCGTCTGCGCTAGGACTTGGGCAGAAACAGACGTTCGCTTGTGGAATTTTCAAACACCTAGCTGGCATACGAGGCATCTGTTGCCTTGCGCAGATTCGTATTTGAGAGAGAGAAGGCCGACCAAGATCAACAAATAACAAATTTAATGCGCCTAAATTAAAATATGTGCACATCTGTCGGATTTGTTTATCAAGTGGACAAGTGCAACGGACTCACAAACGATGCACACTCACGAAATGCGTCATTATTGATCGTACATGGCATTTTTAGATGGAATTGCCACTGATATCCGAGTCCACACCCCCTTATCTCGCATACGTACTCGGGCACACGTTGCTGGGAATCCTTTTAAAGATACCCAATGTTCCTTTATCACGACACAATACGTTTTGTAACAGAGCCAATCTACAATCATTGATAATCCCGTCAACACGTCGTTGTGGGTTTCGCGCGAAGAGGCTCCCCGAACAAGTTGTTACGAAAACGTATTGTTGACTCAATCGATGTATGGAAAGGAATGGATTTTCGAATGTCACTCTCGAAATATTACAAGAGCAAGTTTTCATCGCGTTGAGGAAATGAAATTCTCTCGATGAAGTAAAAACAGACAAACTTCATCAGTTCAGTTAATGAGCAGAACATATCGAAGCGGCCTAAAAGTTCAGCAACTGAGAGCGAGAGAGAGAGAGAGAGAGAATTAAGGTTTAACGTCGCGTTCAGCAATATTTCAGCTATATAGCGACGATCAAATTCTCAGTTTTCAAGTAGCTTAGTAATCCAACACATTAAAACTTACACACATTAAAACTTATACAACAAACCGATTTCCCTCAAATAACCTAAGATACAGTCTTCTTTCACCCGACTAAAAAAATCTTCTAAAGCAGCTGCTCGATAAAAGAATCTCTTACAAATTTAAAATCAATACAGTCGATAAGATTGTTTCACTGTGAGATCTTCGTGGCATGGAATACACCTTCGGACTGGCTCTTTTTTTAGTAAAGTTAATGAGTTAATCGTGCGTGACCGATTCTACATGGCCTTGTTGGAAACGTTTCTGGCTGTTCAGATGAGTATATAGCTTATATGAACGCATGAAGTTTGTTATTATTCACAGCATCCCATAAGGATTGAAACAGCTTTCTTACATAAGTACAGATAGAGGGTCTGGAATCGCTATATGGGATTCCAACAGGATCAATCTCATTATCTGGGGTTGCCTTAGTCATTCTATCAGCCTCGGTATTAGTTTTGATACCCACGTGACTAGGCAACCAACAAAACACAATATCAATCTGTTGATCAAATCTAGTCATATAATTGTAGACTATTCGAGATGGTGGGATTGATTTGAAGTTCCACTTCTAATCGCTTGAAGGCAGTTCAGTAACCAACTGAGCGGTTACTCAGTTGTTACTAAACATTTGAATATACTCTAAGTTATATTCACACTGCTACTGAAGACAGTTTCATTCATTTCTGAATGATACTCTACGGTAATATGTGGGAATCAGTTTGAAGAGAACATAGTTGAACATGATAGTTATAACATGCCAAGTACTGTTGAGTTTATCCAATCGAAATTGAATGGAAAATGTAACTGTATATGGGGACCCTTCTGTGCAGTGACGGAACAGTTGTCAGGCGTTGTGACACTTTTTCAGTCATACTCCGTCAACGCGACCTGTTTTATCACCACCTTTTACAAAACTTACTCACCGCGATCATCGACAGTTTGGATAAATTCGTACAACGGGTCCCAGTCGATTAAAAGGATACTGTGCAGAACAATGATTGAAATAACTTGAGCGGATTTGCTTGATAATTTCGACAGAACATTGCTTGGGTTGAATAGAATTGTACGTTCTGTCCTTCGCTTAAGAATGTAATATTCGTCAAGGCAGTATAATCTCGTATAGTATAATAAATACTGGTCCTAGGGGCCACACCTACAATAACACTGGTGAAAACCCAGACTGGCGTTACTATCAAATTCAATCTGTTTACAAGTGTGCGTACAGATATGATTGTTTCAGTTTGCAGCGTGTATGTTTAACATAGTTGAATAAATTGTTAATGAATCAATTTTTGCGGTCAATGCGACGAATCAAGTTTCGCGATAATTTGCAAGGGCTTGATTTTCAACACTCATCGAGACGATCACAATTTCCTTACCGGCAAGCAATTGTCTGAAACAAGTCTTTCGTCACAGCCACATCGATGTTCAGAAGTGGGTGACAGCCGGATTCTCTCCAATAACAATGGATACTGAAGCTTTGTTCATATTGTTTATTGATTTTTAATGTGGATATGGCGAATCCACCCCGATTCTATGTTTGCACAACAACACGTTTTTAGCACAATCTTTCTTTCAACAGATATACATCCGAAAAATAAGAATGTCATCGTTTGTTCATTTTCTAAAGCAAAGCTTTGCGCTTCCTGTTAATCTACCTTTATTGTACCTGGATATTGAACAAGAAATTACAATGAACGAAAGTTGTCCATATGATATGACCGTTAAATAAATACTAGATTCGGAGTCGTTACTGCGGGCATCTTCGGATACTGCGCATGTCAGGTTTGTAACGCGTGCTACTTCGCTGGATGATGAACGAGGATAACGCCATGTTCTCTTTCATCATCATCATAGCCTATGTTCGCTTAGCAAAAGCTCTATTTTCGCCTTTAGAAGCTATTGGGTCCAATAAAAGGAAGAAAGATGTCATATTCTCAGATTCATTGTCATACCTTCAAGCGATTGAAAGTGGAAATTCAACTCATCCCACCATCTTGAATATTCTACAATTTTATGGCTAAATTTTATCAACAGATTGATATTGTGTTTTGTTGGGTACCTAGTCACGTTGACATCAAAGATGATACTGAAGCTGATAAAATGGCTAAGGCAGCCCTAGACGATGAGGTTGATCCTGTTGGAATCCCATACAGTGATTTCAGACCATCTATCTGTGCTTATGTGAGAAAGTTGTTTCAATCTTTGTGGAATGCTATGGATAACAAACTTCAGGAGTTCAAAAAAACTGTAGGCTATACTCATCTGAACAGCCAGAAACGTTTCCATCAAGCCATGATTAGACGATGTAGAATCGGCCATAAACGATTAACTCGCGAGTATTTGCTGAAAAAAAGAGCCAGTCCCATGGTGTATTCCATGCCACGTAGATCTCACGGTGAAAGATATTCTTATCGAATGTATAGATTTTAAGATTGTAAGAGATAACTTTTATCGAGCAGCTACTTTGGAAGATATTTTTAGTCGAGATTGTATTATGGATTATTTGAGAGAGATGGGTTTGTTGTATAAATTTTAATGTATTTTCATGTTTTTAATGCATTAGATTACTGAGTTATTAACTTGAATACTTAGAATTTTGAACGCGACATTAAAATTTAATTCTGTATCTCCCTCTCTTGTCCAAAGCTGTTACATGTCTGTATGTACCTGTCTGAATCAGTTTGTTGCATACGTTTTAATGTATGTATGTTTCAATGCGTTGGATTACTAAGTTATTGGCTTGAGTACTTGGAATTTTGTTTGATCGTCGCTATATAACTGAAATATTGCTGAACGCGACATTAAACCTTAATTCTCTCTCTCCCTCTCTCTCTCTCTCTCTCTCTCTCTCTCTCTCTCTCTCTTGACAGAGTTATCACTAATTGTGGTGAAATATACGAGTTATTGGGGGCGGACGTACACAGCATTGAAGGTGTTGACTGAAATTTCTTTCTCGCTCCCGTATCCACTTATCACAGTTTACTGTTATGGGCGAATTTTCGTCAGCTAGCATAGAGAATAGAATCACCGCCCTCCACCCCCAACCCCACCCCACCTCGTCCGCTTTAGGATATGCAAGGTATCCAATTAATTGCTGATGCTCAGTTTGGTGTGAAACAGACAGACCATCGTACGGTCGGACATATACAACACTGGGCATATTTTAATGACAACAGGGTTCCTGGGAGTCGATCGATCGATGTAATTATATTAATTAATCATGCGCGTGCTGTTATGAGAATATCGACTATGTGACACCGTATAGAGAATATATCTATAGTACCCTCTACAGTCCACAACAATTCGCTATGTCGCAAAGAACGTTGAACTGTATGCCCTTGCACTTATATCGTGTATTTGAGTGAATTAATCAAGATCCATTGAAAATAAATTCTTATTTTACGTAAGCAGGTTCAATTTTAGATAATTGCTGTCGAGTTGTTGAGACGTGGGTATTCCTGCGTGCTGCCATTTTGACAAATAGATATTTGATCGAATCTGCAGTACACAAAGGCCAATCATATATGCATGATCGAGCTCAAAATTTTACTCCCAAGTTGCACCGTATCGGGGCTTCCGCACAAGCGGATTGCACGAGCACCACCGCTCCTATACCATCGTGTTCGTATCCCTGTAATACATAGTACAAGGGTCTAGTCCGTCTTTCAATGTTCAGCCGTATACAAAAAAATTCTGCATCCATAATTCAAAGACCTAATTCATATAACAACATTATCATCCAATTAAGAAAACAATCGTGTTATACATACATAAATAAATAAATATAGGCTAGTTTCATGGAAGCGATCAACAGTTTCCAATGATGCCTGCAAGACATCATGATGTTCCAAAAGCATCAATTCGCTATCACTGATCACTATACTTAATCCATATGATTTTCGTTGTAAAATCGTTATCTAGAGAATGATGTATCTCAGTCACGCCTTGATTGTGACCGTTCATATGAACACCATGATGATCTTGAAGTACGGCCCCTAGCCCCGGGTTAAGCGGAATTAAGCGTTCATTAGGACATTTTCTCGTAGAAGTCGAAGAGAATATATCAAGTTTATACAATAAAAGTATATTTAATTCGATATTGAGGCAGATGCATGTGAGGTTTTTATTTCTATAGAAACGGTATTCAATTTTTGTTTCAATAAAAAAACGTACCGCGTTGGGTGTTTTCAGAGAAACGAGGTGAAAATCTTCTCGGTAACTAATCATGCGTTCGTTTGCTGTTGTTTGGAACATGCTAAGAATAGTCTGTGATGAATACCTACTGCATATTTAAGGTATAACACCCAGAACACTCCTGATAGCCTCGTCATTTTGGACGTATTCATGGCAACATCGCCACCAGCGGTCGCGTTACGCTGGAAAATGGCCGCTCCACGAACCCTTGGAATTAATTAATTACATATAATTATATCAATCGATCGACTCGCAAGAACCTTGTTGTCATTAAGTGTGTCCCAGAATACATTGAAAAATTCTTTCACGTGGCCCATTTCTGTTCCATTGGAACATATCCTATTCCTTATGAAACGTCAGTCATGAATCATCTTCATGGTCAGTGTCATAACGTCATGACGTCAGAATGGAAAATGTTTCGCAAGAATGCATAAAGAGTTCTGGTAGGCTACGTCATCTCTCAGACGCGCTCGTAACATCCATGACGTCGGGACGTCGGCTTGGTCTCCACAGATACGCTCTCGTTATGTTCTAAATTCTAGGGGTTTGTGTGCTATCCAATGATCGGTCGTACGGCTGAGCGCCGCCGTCCCAGAGCCTAGTAGGGAGGACAGGACCGGATGACTCTGGTTTCGAGATTGGTATTCGTGGCAAATTATGGCAGACAAAAACAAAAACCAGGAACGAAAGAAAGAAACTCTCCATGCAAAATGATATCCGTGGACAAGATTTTTCATCTCCAAGGTGATCATATATTCGATGTATTGCCAAACTTTCATCCACGATATTCCTAAGATGCAGAAATGAATGTTAAGAAAGTAGCCGTCACTCGGAAGAATACGCGATATTTCCGTATGCAAGAATTCGGCATGCGACATTTCGATGAACGACGTTTCGTGACACGATATTTCAGCATTTTTTTCGCATCTGCGGTAAGCCAAAAAGACCTGTTATGATTGGGCAAAACACTGTATTACTTGCTTTGAGATACATGTACACGTGCATACGTATTTCACAGACATACATAGATATTTTAGCAAATTCCCCAACAATCAGACAGATGTGTATGAGATTTTGCTTAATAGGGTTAAACTTTTGATTTATTTATGCAATCTGTGAAGATGTTACATAGATTTAATAGGTCTAAATTATAAAATGGAACATGCCTATTTTTTAATGTTTTGAGTCATGATAACTGAGTCAATTTTGACTGAATTACAGCCATATAGTTTGCCTACGTGTTAAACACAAGTGAAATCTTTATTTTTATCATAGGTAAAACAAAGTTGCCGAAATGTCGCTCACCGAAAGGTCGCGCTCTGTAATGTCGCGTGCCGACAATTATGTGCTGAAACCCAACTCGAATGCCTGTTCATATACATAGCTCTGATGTGCATTTCTTCTTTTAAATTGCTGAACGCGACGTTAGATCAAATTTATTCTTCTTCTTTTTCTCCTCAAAGAGAAGGCGAAGTGTCAATGTACCCTTGATGTTTCTACGGACATGAACTTCGCAAACACATATAAGGGGCTTCGTTACGTATGCTAGCAGCGATGAAATTACACATGTAAGGTGTCGTCGAAACAACCTAAAAATATACCCCTAGAACAAAGACACGGCCACCTACACAAGTATCAATTAGTCTATAATTACACGTATTTGATCAGCCAATGACCCTTCGACCCGGGAATTATTCTATTTCCATTTGAATAAGCAGGTTGAACAAAGCGCGGAAGGAAACTGGATTGTAACCCGTGGAAACGGGAGATCAAAGAAGAATGACTCTGCTGTTTATGTCACCCGAACGCCGGCTCGATCAAGCGTCTTGGAAAGATGATCGTGAGAAATTCACCTTCATATTATACCTACGTCTGTATTTCTGTCAACAGGTGGTTCATTAGCGATCCGGTATAACCCCGCGTATATGAGCTACTAATTACGTGTCGGTCGATAAACCGACATCATTAACCTATCAAAGGTGTTATTGTGCGAGCTCTCTCACGGTGTCTGGCTGCCGCGGCACGGATGTGAGTTGAATTTGATAGAATCGTCGGTGTCAAGGGTGGTTTGCAATTAGAGAAACAATCATATAGCACTCCTATAACGCCATTTCCAGGCGCCCAGCTTTCTCGCTATTTATATTGCGCCGAATTAAAGGAGATTTAATTAGTCAAATGAGACTTCAAAGATCCAGGACGAAGTCGTACACCACTTTGCCATAGAGCGTCAAAAAGATATGCATCTACATGGTTGATACAAAAAAAATTGTTCCGAATCGTATACAGAGAAGAAAAATTAGCAAATGTAGAAACACTTTTTGGTCATCATATCATATTACAGATTTCCGTTTTCCAAAAAAAAAAGAAAGATAGTAGATGAAGGTTTTGAATTATCTCTACTCATCATCTGGCGAAATTGCAAGGAAGAGGACTGAACCGCAGACTTGGCCAATATTGATTATTTTTGATATTTAGAAAACGGGGGTCATACATTTTTTTCCTTGGGCGAAACTGATTTATTTTCCGACCACGGAACTATATTGGGCATTTATTTGGCGCACGGACAGTGATTAAGTTAAAACCAACATAGAAATTACGATTTCAATCAATTTCGAAATGGTCGCATGATTTATATTTCATATTCTGTAACACGCATATCCACTCAGACTTGGAATCGATTCACTAATTCAAATTTATAAATGAATGAAAAAAAGAAACGTGATGCCGAATGCTCCATCAGAGGATAGTTTTTTTAATGGGATTCGATCGAAGCAAGACGACTGTATAACGACATATTACAGAATATCGGTAGATTTCGACGAAACGCGTAGGCGTGAGTACATGAAGTTATGCCTACATGTACATACACATAGTCCACAACGAATCTATCCTGAATCCAGCGATTCGTTCACAAACTTGACACGGCTTTCACAAATTTAAAAAAACTGTGAACTGCCCAGACATGTGTATAACGCTACCGATGACGCATGAATAAAAATAGACCATAACCATTTCCATGCAATACATTCTGCCATATTTTAGAAAACCGGCGCCATGTTGAATGTTGTTCTTTCGGTATTTCGGGAACCTTCAGATAAGCTCGCCCCAGACATCTTCGGAATGCTGGAATCGCCGAAGTATCCGCGCAGATTCCAAATAAGCCAAGACCAACTGAAACACGGAATCCTTGGGGGGGGGGGGGGAAGGAGTAATTTTGCTTGAACAAGACATTGTTCGCCATTCAACGAAACGATCTTGTCTCACCTAACGTGTTCCCGATCAGTATTCGCTTGTGGCGTCACATCTTAGGACGATCATACGTTGCTCTTTAGTCTGTAGAGGAAGAAAATCAACAACAGTATCGATTATCCCCCTTGAGTAAAATTCCCCAAGGAGTCGCAATCAACTCGCTAAGTTTGAATTCGAAACATGACCTGCTTCATCGTGACCGAGACAAATACATCGTACGAAGTCCGAGAATACATTTCTCCGGAATACATTTGCATGCGTGGAGGATCCCAAAACAATGACCAAAATCATTAAAAATTAAACATTAGAAAAAATCGAATATTGATTAAGCTTATTTGTGATCATCGAGACGTCCTCGAAAGTACAAGTGATAATAGTTGCCAGTTTTTATATGCAACTATACAAACCAGATGACTTACGCAAGATACGCTATAAAGAATATCAGTACCTCATATGCGATTGTTTTATTTGTCACTGCCAAAAACCCCAGATCATACAATGACACGTCTCACGTACCGTTTTCTGTGCATATCGTACACTTGCTCCAAGTTATAATCCCCAGACATTTATGAAAGTTGAATACAGATGCTCTTCACTAATATTTATAGAGTTCCAGTTGGGTCCCGTATGATAACATAAAAAACAAACAAATCTTGGTTATGCTTATCTGAACAGCCAGAAACGTTTCGATCAGGCCATGATTAGACGATGTAGAATCGGCCATACACTATTAACCCCCGAATATTTACTAAAAATAGAACCGGTCCCGAAGTGTATTCCATGCCATGAAGACCTCACGGTGAAACACAGTCTCATAGACTGCATAGATTTTAAGATTGTAAGAGATACCTTTTGTCGAGCAGCTACGCTGGAAGATCTTTTTAGCCGAGTAGAAGAAGATTGTATTTTAGATTATTTGAGAGAGATCGGTTTGTTGTACAAATTTTAATGTATGTACCTGTTTTAACGCATTAGTTTACTGTGTTAGTGATTTGAATACTTAGAATTCTGTTTGATCGTCGCTATATAGCTGAAATATTGCTGTTAAACCTTAATTCTCTCTTTCTGTCTCTCTCCGTATGATAACATTGATGAATGATGATTAGCAATGATTTATCATATAGTTCTGGCATTTTTGTGCGCTTTTTGGAAGTCGAACGGATGCAGGCGTTCGCAGAGATGAATAATGTCTTTATTATATTCCCTCTGGCCGCATGAATGACACAGCAAATATGGGAGAATGTGTTTTTCAAGATACTTTACGTTAACCGTAAAAGACAAACAGATCGTATGCTGATATCGTTAGTGACACGCTGGGGATCTGTTGTACATCCAAGGACACGCCTGCTCCCACCATATGCGTTGTACTTTAAGACGTGCTACATGTAATGATTGATGGTTAATGGGGGTTGATTGAGAGGTTTATCAGACGAGATCGCACGGGAATTGCTGCCGAATTTGTAATAATATTACTGAAGGCGTATATTAGGCTAGAATTTTCCTACGCCCGTCTTGTGACATTAGCCAGGTTCTAGCTCTCAATGTTCTCTCTTGCTCGAATGACAAGGAAAAATTAAGTACAGGTTAGACAAGTTTGATCGAAACATGGATCTCACTACTTTTCATTTCGCCTGTGCAAAATTAAAAAGCTCACTCCTCCCCTTTGGTCGGAAGAGTGCATTTTAATGCCTCCAGCTAGGCGCCAAAATCTGTATAAGCACCTCGATTCCAATGGGCAAAATATTTAGACTCATTTTTTTTAACCACTGCAGACAGAAGTGGAAGTATACCAACACGGGTTGCTGGATCGGACCGGTCATATCACGTACAAATTGATGGGAAACTGTGCATCGGGGTTCATATAGGTGGCACAAATCTTCATACAAATACTTCCTAAAGAATATTACAGGGAGAATGTCGATCTATTCCCATACAAAGGCGACGTCACCAAGACCGGTCTCCCGTGGACCTAAAGCATATTCCGTCAATCTCCGAGCATCCTGAACCAAGAACCAATGTTACGATTGGGATTATAGACCACCTTGAGATAATTAAACCTGGCTGTTTTTCACATCAACGTGATACCTTAAATGTGATAGCGATACATATGTCAAAAAAAGCCAGATTGTGCTTCTCTTTTTCACATCAGATGAATGAAGCCCAGTTTTCGCAGCAAACGGAAACCGCAACCTAAAGTAGCCCTCCCGTTATCCTGTGATGCAATAGGCTTTTTTTCCAGCGTGAAATCTAGTCACGTTGATATCAAAGGTAATATTGAAGCTGATAAAATGGCTAAGGCAGCCCTATATGATGAGGTTGATCCTGTTGGAACCCCATACAGTGATTTCAGACCGTCTATCAGTGCTTATATGAAAAAGTTTTTTCAATTTTTGTGGGATGCTATGGATAATAAACTTCACGAGTTCAAACAAACTCTAGGTTATACTCATCTGAACAGCCAGAAACGTTTCGATCAAGACATGATTAACGATGCAGAATCGGCCATACACGATTAACTCACGAGCATTTGCTGAAAAAAGAGCCAGTCCCGAGGTGTATTCCATGCCTCGAAGATCTCACGGCGAAACATATTCTTATGGACTGTATAGATTTTAAGATTGTAAGAGATAACTTTTATCGAGCAGCTACTCTGGAAGATCTTTTTAGTCGAGTAAAAGAATATTGTATTTTAGATTATTTGAGAGAGATCAGTTTGTTGTATAAATTTTAATGGATTTACCTGTTTTCAATGCATTCGTTTACTGAGTTATGAACTTGAATATTTATAATTTTGTTTGATCGTCGCTATATAGCTGAAATATTGCTGAACGCGACGTTGAACCTTAATTCTCTCTCTCTTCGTCTCTTAGCGTACAGCATGCCAGAATATTTTCGGACGAAAAACAAACGTGCCTACGCAGGGCAACCTCATATCGCTATTTCACTATTATGCCTCCATGGGGCCTCGATATCTATACAGATTCAAGAAGAGGGAACGCCATTTGGGATAAGGTCGCATGCCTGTATAGGTAGTTGACAAATACTGACAGTTGGGCTATAGGCCGTAACCACATCTGTATTGTCGC